>ML101014.1:44241-90711 GCA_003697995.1 Taxidea taxus jeffersonii
TTAAAGATTTTTATTTATTTATTTGACAGACAGAGATCACAAGTAGGCAGAGAGGCAGGCAGAGAGAGAGAGGAGGAAGCAGGCTCCCTGCCCAGCAGAGAGCCCGATGCGGGGCTCGATCCCAGAACACTGGGATCATGACCCGAGCCGAAGGCAGAGGCTTTAACCCACTGAGCCACCCAGGCGCCCCAAGAATCACATATTTTTCTTAATATAACTTTTTTTTTTTGGTGAAAATCCTCCCAACTATCTACTTTTCCAAAGGTGGGAATTTTCATATATAATGATTTTGTTTTCTGTGGGGTTGGATTCTCCTTCCAGGGCTCTTATTGGACAATCGACACCTGCCCTGACATCTCCCGAAAGAGAAGACACCCTCCAGATGATGATGTAAGTCCCCACCTGAGCCAGCTGCTCAGTCCACATCCTGTCTTGTAATTTTAGTCCTTTCCTGTGTTTGGGGCAAAGGGTAAGCTGAAACCGTGGGCCTCAGGAGGATGTTTAGTTTCTGCTTCTAGATTTCTGTTCTTTCCCAACCCTCAGCTATCCCAAGACTCACCAGAACAGGAGGCAAGCAAGAGCCCACGGGGAGGCGTTCCTGGGGGTGGAGAAGCCTCACTGCCTTCCGAGGGGAATCCTCAGATGTCCCTTCAGAGCCCCACTTCTATCACCAGCTACAGCCAGGTAAGAAGTAGAGGTGTCAGGGTGCATGGGGACAGATGGATGGGTGGATAGGTCGTTGAACAGAGTCATAGATCTGCCAGTTGGAAATACTGTATTGAGTATCTGTGATATAGTAGGCAGATCAATTGGGAAAGACGGGGAAAGCAGAAAAGGGAAGCTGAGAGAGAGAGATATGTAATAGAACTTTGAGAAAGATCAGGGGGATGAAAAGAAGTGAGAAGAGAAGAAGGGGAGCCAAAAAGGTTATGAGAATGGAAGATGGATGGAGCATGGGAAAATGGCTCGAGGCACATCACGATAGGAATCAATGAGACAGACAGGGGAAATGATGTTCATTCACTGAAAAGTTAGGACAGGATGAAGACAAGCCAGAGAGCTTGGTGACCATGAAAGGGCTGTTTTCCTGATTTAGCACATGGATTGAGTCTCTCTTACTCCTTTCTGCAGGGCACAGGATCTGTGGATGGTGGAGCGGTGGCAGCAGGGGCTCCTGGCCGAGAAGGTGCCGAGGGTCCTCCTCCCCTGTATAACACCAACCATGACTTCAAATTCTCCTACTCAGAGATCAATTTCCAGGACCTAAGCTGGTCCTTTCGCAACCTCTACAAATCCATGCTGGAGAAATCCTCTTCCTCGTCTCAGCATGGTGAGCCTGCCGTTGGGATGAGGGCATGAACATCGTTATACTCCCGGATCGGTGGTAACATTCTCTTTCCCTTCTGTCTTATTTTTCACATGAGGAGAGGTTGATCACTGGTTAGGGGAAGCATCTCAAGAAACCAGAATTGTTTGGAGTCAAGCTCTTCTGGCTTAGTTTGGAGCTGTTTTGGAGCTGTTTCAAGAGGCAGGCTGGGTTATTAGCTTTAGAGAGTGAGTTCGAGGGATCCCCCTTCTAGAACTAAGGGCAGTGACTTGATGGCTACAAGCAGGTCATTTAGAGGATGGCCACTAGGGGACAGCAGTGGTTTCCTCTCCCTCAGAATCCGTTTCATTGTGAGACAATTTAATTTTTTAGCATATTTCTAGTTGCTTTTTTAAAAAAAAATTTGTGCTCACTTCAGCAGCACATATATTAAAAAAAGATTTATTTATTTATTTGAGAGAGAGAGAGTGAGCGAATGGGAGAGGGGTAGAGGGAGAGGATCTTCAAAAAGACTTCCCACCAAGCGCAGAGCCCACCTTGGGGCTCGATCTCATCACCCTGAGATTGTGAGATCATGACCTGAGCTGAAATCAAGAGTCAGACACTCAACCAACTAAGCCACCCAGGCACCCCATGTTAATTTTTGTTAGAAAAAAATCTCAAACAGATGCAAAAATAGAGAAAATAGTATAATAAACCCTCAGGTTTCCAACTTTTAAGATGGCCCAGTATTAACACATAGCAATATTTTGTTCGGCTCGTTTCATGTACCACTCACTTTTTTTTTTTTAATGGGAGTAATTTAATGCAATTCCCAGACGTGCTAACCCACCTATAGATACTATTTCAGTGTGAAGTCTTAATGATAAAGACTTGGTTATCCACTGCCATTATTATTCTTAACACAGTCAATAATACTTCCTTAATATCAGTTTGTATTTGGTCCATATTCAAATTTCCTGAATTACCGTGTGAGAGTAAAGTTCATATTGGAAATCTCCTTGAGAGATCACCTGGTCCAGCCCTCTGCGACTCCTGTTTGTTTCTGTTTTATGTATTTATTTAGATTTTATTTATTTATTTGACAAATAGAGCGCAAGCAGGGGGAGAGGGAGAAGCAGGCTCCCCACTGAGCAGGGAGCCTGATGGTGGGGCTCAATCCCAGGACCTTGGGATCATGACCCCAGCCAAAGACAGATGCTTAACCACTGAGCCACCTGGTGCCCCTTGTTTGTGGTTTTGAGGAAATTAGAGGTGGGGATTGACTTCGGGTCAGGCATCAGAGCCTCTTGTTCTGTGTAGTTGCCTTGTTATAGGCCTCAGGTGATGAACAGGATGGTGAAAAATTATTAGAAGCCACCTTTCGGAAAATTTATGTTAACTGCCATGGATTTCTTCTTTTATATCTCGGGGGATTTAGAGCTGGAGTTATGCTCTGAGATTGTAGCCTTTGCTTGAGAAATGAATCCAGGTCAGGTAATTGGTTGATCAGAAGTGGGGAGCAAGGAGGGACCCTCAGAGACAAAGTGAAAAATTAGAGTGAGTGAGGATTCAAGTGTTCACTCAAGTTTCATGGTGACTGAAAGCCCCTGCCTAGCCTCAATCTCTAGTTCTTCCCTGCCCAATGTGTGCGAGAAATTCATCCATCCTTATTCTATGCCTCACCCAACTCCGTTTGTTGGTGGTGAATCCAAGTAGGTAGTAACAGCAGATGAGTGTAGACACAGTAAGGAAGAAGAAAGAGTAGGTACCCAGTGGCTTTATTTTATTAGTAACTTACTTTTTATTTATTTATTTGAGAGAGAGAGAGAGAGAGAGCAGGAGAGGGGAGAGGGAAAAGCAGGCTCCCCGCTGAGCAGGGAGCCTGAGGCAGGGCTCCATCCTAGGACCCTGGGATCATGACCTGAGACAAAGGCAGAGGGTTAACAGACTGATCCACCCAGGCGCCCCTGTGATTTACTTTTAAAACTTCACCTGATATCTGACTGCTCTTGACACTGATTCCAGGCCTACCCCCAAATCCCTGAAGAATAGCATGAAAAGGTACATGCTAACGTTTTTGCTAGAGTTTGAGCAGTTGTGGCACTGTCAAGGCCCTCCATCTGTCTTGTATCTGTAGAGGTGGGGGAGCTAGGGAGGGCAGAGGGAGCCCAGAGGATCCGTGCCTTCTCAGGACACCCTTAAGTCTGGGGTTTCTGTCTGATGCCTCCCATCTCATCCCTGTGGAAGTCCTGTTCAGTGAAAAATGCACTGGGGTGTCTGGTAGGCTCAGTTGGTTGAGCGTCTGACCCGTGTTTTCTTCGCCCTGGTCATAATCTCAGGGTCTTGGGATCAAAGGCCCCACGCAGTGCTCCATGCTCAGTGGGGAGTCGGCTTGAAGACTCTCTCTGCCCCTCCCCCTGCTTGCACTGCTCTCTGTCTCTCAAATAAATAAATAAACCTTAAAAAAAAAAAAAAAGGAAAGAAAAATTCATTGCCCAATTCACTTGGCTGCCTCCTGCCGCCCTCCAGGTTTCTCGTCTCTCCTGGGGGACATGCCACCCTCTAACAACTACTACATGTACCAGCAGCCGCCACCGCCCCAGCAGCAGCCGCCGCCGCCGCAGCCGCCCCAGCAGCAGCCGCCGGCTCCCGCCCAGGGCCCCTCCGCTGTAGGGGGTGCCCCTCCGCTGCACACCCCAAGCCCGGATGGGTGTACCCCACCTGGGGGGAAGCCGGCTGGGGCGGAAGGCTACGGGCCTCCCTCCGTGATGGCCATGCACCCACCGCCGCTGCAGCACGGGGGCTACCACCCGCATCAGCATCATCCCCACCCCCACCCCGCCCAGCAGCCACCGCCACCCGCTCAGCAGCAGGCGCAGGGCCAGGCTCCCATCAACAGTACTGGCTTTGGTGAGTACGGAGGGTGCAGAGGGTGCGGCGGGCTCCGAGAGGAGGGCGGGCTGACCCGCTTGTTCTGACTGGCGCAGGAGATGCAGTTGGCCAGTGGGTCTCTCCCTCGGTTCCCCTGTCAGGGGCCCCTCTGAGCCCGCGGAAGTTGTCAGAGCTCAGTGTTTTAGAATTCTTGGACCGCCTGCGATTGCTTTACATTTTCTCCTGCCTGGGAGATAGGCTGTCTCTCCCTTTACTAGTCCTCCATCTCCGGGGAGGGAGATCTTCAGATTATCCTGGTGATGTCATTGACAACCTTGCACATAGTCAGCCGGCTGCCACCTCACTCTATTTTCCACCCTCCCCACCCCTTTATAGCCTTTCCTCCCGACTGGTGCTCCAACATCGACTCCTTAAAGGAAAGCTTTAAGATGGTGAATCGGCTTAACTGGTCTAGCATTGAGCAGTCACAGTTCTCAGGTGAGTGAGGAGAGGAAGGTGACCAGAGGGGAGAGGAGGACATGGTGAGTGGGAAGCCCAGTAGAAACCAGCACCAGAAGGGGATGGTGAAGTTAACTTTGAGGAAGGATTCCATTGTTTTCCCTCCGTATCTCACAAGGCGGATGATGCCAATGTTATCTGCAAATTTTATTTATTTATTTATTAAAAGATTATTTATTTATTTATTTATTTATTTATTTATTTATTTGACAGAGAAAGATCACAAGTAGGCAGAGAGGCAGGCAGAGAGAGAGGAGGAAGCAGGCTTCCCACTGAGCAGAGAGGACCCTGGGATCATGACCTGAGCTGAAGGCAGAGGCTTTAACCCACTGAGCCACCCAGGCACCCTGCAAATTAATTTTAATTAATTTTTCCTGAACTCGCTCAAAATATGACCGTGTTTTATTCCTACCCTGTTCTGTCCTGGAGTGGGAAGGCTCTCAGGAATTCAGAAACCTGGACCACGATTTTGTAGTTTTGTCACCATTTAAGGGCTAATTCAATCACTCCCTTTGAAATTTTGTTTTCTTTACCAGCAAGATGGAAATTGTAATAAGAATTTAGGAAGGAGGGGGCATGGGTGGCTCAGTGGGTTGAAGCCTCTGCCTTCGGCTCGGGTCATGATCTCAGGGTCCTGGGATCGAGCCCCGCATCGGGTTCTCTGCTCAGCGGGGAGCCTGCTTCCTCCTCTCTCTTTGCCTGCCTCTCTCTGCCTACTTGTGATCTCTGTCAAATAAATAAAATCTTTAAAAAAAAAAAAAAGAATTTAGGAAGGAGCCAACAGAAGAAGAGTTCAAAAACGTAGAGCTCTAGGAGATGTCAGTTATTCTTGGTATGAATCTAGTCCGTGGTGTTGATTTGTGATGTGGTGGGAGCAGTGAGATGGGGGCGGATACGGTAGGGGCTTTGGGACCTCCACAAAGGGTAGCCCTTCTCGCTTCTCTGTTTGTAGAACTGATGGAGAGTCTGCGACAGGCAGAGCAGAAGAACTGGAGCCTCGACCAGCATCACATTGCCAATCTGTGTGACTCTCTCAACCACTTCCTTACCCAGACTGGTCATGTGCCCCCGCAAGGGGGCTCCCACCGGCCACCAGCCTCTGCCCGTATTGCTGACTCCTGTGCCCTTACCAGTGGCAAACAAGAGCCAGCCATGAACCAAGGTAGTGAACCAAGCAAGTTACCAAGGAGGTGGAGGCTCTGATGAAAAGAGAGGGGGAGGAAAAGGGCAGAAGAGAATTGAGCAGAGTCATCTGATGAGCAGTGACCCAGACTGAGCAGTGGGACTGGTTTGTCTGCTACGTTGGCTGAACATGTAGTGTATCAGTCAAGTCCTGTGCTGAAACACTGTATGAGTCCCTTTTCCACCGTAATTTGGGAGATCAGAATTACTTATGAAAAGGGAGGAGAAGGTGCTCATTCCAGATGTGTGTCTCAGTAACCCCTACCCGGATCGTATCAGATGGGGTCATGATTCTCTACAGTTACACAATCTTCAGACCAGTGTAATGAGAGAGATTCAATGATCATGTTTCTCTATTTGTCATCCTTTGACTAGCCATGATATGTCACAATTCTAGGGACCATTAGGGTCCCTTTTTGCCCTAAGTGGTGAGGACTGATGGCTCCTCCAGAAAGCCTTTAAGCCTGCTGAAGCTATAGAACAGAGCAAGGAAAAAAAAAAAAAAAAAAAAAAAGAACAGAGCAAGGAAGGGAGGAGACATCAAGGGGAGAAAGAGTACTTCTTTCCCCCTCTATATTGGGCCCCACTTCACTGAATATAATGAAGTCTGCTCAAGTAACTCTTGTCTTGCTTTAGCAGTGAACTCTTATGTGCACCCACAAGCCCCCCACCTCTACCCCGGCCCATCACCAATGTACCCAATCTCCACCCAGGATTCAGCAGGATACAATCGCCCAGGTAAGAGCCAGGAAGCTTGCTTCTCCAACAGCCCAACACTCTGTACCTTGACAAGTTGTTTTTGCTTTCCTCTGGCTCTGAGCCTGCATTCTCTTCCCTTTTGCTCACCCTTGCTGGGAGTGTGTGAGCCTTCATGATTCCTAAGGCTGGAGAGTGGGCTCCTTGCTAGGGAGGTATATGTCGTGGGAGACTAAAGAAGACTGATTTACTTTGAGCATAACTTGTGTCTGCAATAATAAAAGGGAGTAAAAGCAGGGGTGCCTGGGTGGCTTAGTCAGTTGAATGTCTAACTTTGGCTCAGGTCATGATCTTGGGGTCCTAGGGTCAAGCCCCACATCGGGCTCTGCGCTCAGCTGGCAGTCTGCTTTTCCATCTCTGTCTGCCTCTCCCCCTGCTCGTGCTCTTTCTCCCCCCACCAAAATGGATAAATAAAATCTTAAAAAAAAAAAAGGCAGTAAAAGCATGCAAATAGACCAAAGATATTGAGCATTTATGTCCAACTTTGGAATCTAGATGGAAGGTATTGTCAGGCAGATACAATGAGCACGTTATACAGACATGTCATGCTCTGTGCCCCTGTCTGTTTTCCTGTCACCTGACTCCTGTATCAGGGATCTGGGATTGAACTACCTTTGATGGGGGTGGAGGTAGACCCTAACCTGCCATAAATAATATAAAATGAACAGATCATTTGCTTTTAAATACATTTCAGAAGGGATGCCTGGGTGGCTCAGTTGGTTAAGCGGCTGCCTTCGGCTCATGATCCCAGCGTCCTGGGATCGAGTCCCATATCGGGCTCCTTGTTCAGCAGGGAGCCTGCTTCTTCTCCCTCTGCCTGCCACTCTGTCTGCCTGTGCTCACTCCTGCTCTCTCTGACAAATAAATAAATAAAATCTTTAAAAAAAAATACATTTCAGAAAAATCGCTATTATTATCCTGCCTAACCACAAGGGTTTCAAATTTTTTGGGCGACATCAGACTCTTTGTCCATGTCTTCCTTATCCATGTAACACGTCTACAAATTTCTATATTATGATTTCATATAATAGTACATCGTGTATGTTTTTTTATTACTATATGGTTTTCATAAGTATAATTCTTGGGGACTACATGGTGTTAAATTGCCATGTGCCCTCTGTTTACTCTGGTTTATTTCCTGAGACCCACCTGAGTGGCGGCTAGCAACAGAAACAACTCTGGGCTGATAAGGAGCATAGTTTCACTAGCCCTTCCTCATGGTCATATTCGGGACTGAGCACTGCCTTTCTAGATTGATAGAATAACTTCCCATCCACTCTCCTTTTAATTGCTTTCTCTCTTCCTGACAGCACACCATATGGTCCCTCGGCCACCAGTCCCCCCTCCGGGTACCAACGAGGAGATCCCTGATGACTTCGACTGGGACTTGATCACTTAGGGCCTCATGGAGCGTGGCCATGAGCCCAAGGCTGGGTGGCGAAAAGTGTGGGAGTGGGGCAAGAGCAGCCCCAGCCCATCCCTTCCTCCTTGCTGTATATACTTATATATCCTCTTTTTTCTTGCTCTGTCAGAAAAGCCACCACAAGATGCTGCCGAAGATAACCCCCCTCTTTCCTGCCTCCTTCTTCCTCTTCCTTCTTTTTTTTTTTCCTGAATTCTTCTATTATTATTCTTATTATGGTATTATTATTATTGTTGTTATTATTATTATTGGTTATATGCTGTCCCCGGTCTTCTGCCCTCCTCCACAGACCGTGTCCACTCCTTGCTAATTTAAAATCATCTGGCCGGAAGCTGAGGCCTTGATGGCTAGAGAGAAAGGTTTCAAATTTTGATTTACCTTTCTCTTTGAGAAACTCAATGCTAATCTCACCTTTCAACCCTAAATTGTTTTCTGTCCCTGTCAGTTCAGTCCAGCACTAGAGAAGCCACATTCTCAAGTAAAAAGGGATCTAAAACACTGTGTGGCAGCCATGAATTTGCAGGTTTTACTCAATGGTGCTAATTTTGTCCTCTGAGCTCTTCCTTGTCCCTTTTATCTTCGATCCTTACTTCTACCGATCCTTACCCCCATCTAGGGTAAGAGTGATGGTGGTGGTGCAGGAGGGTGACCATTAAATCCTAGAAGAATAAGACGTCTGGGTTGGGTGGAGTCAGGTAGTGTAGGGGTGATGGAATATAAAACAGTCAGTTTTTGTATGCTACCAGAAACTTCCATTGGCTTATTCCCAGCCCTTAGTCTGTTGGAGATAGAGTTGGTCTTAGCCAGCTCTTAGAGTTGATCTTGCTTCTGTGGTAGGGATGAGGATACCTGTTCAGCATAGGTTCAGCTTTTAGGAGATGGTTTCAATTTAACGCTTTTGAGTTTTTAATCATAGTTTTCTCTGGAAATTAACTGTGGCTCATATTTGCATTTACAAATTATCCTTCAGTCCCCCTTTCCCATTCAGCAAATACTATTTTGTCCTCCTTCAGTTGCTGGCTCAACTCTTCCTCTCCTTTTATTTCTTCTCCCATTTTCTGGAACTCTCAAGAAAGAAAAGTAAGCCATTATCACTCTGTTCAGTTTCATCATGTCCTAGGACAAGATGGGAACCTCTTTCCCACTGATCATAGCGGAACCAAACCTATAGCATTAGTGGTAGGGGGGGTGGGGAAAGGGAAAAGGAGCTGGCATACACATAGGTAAGGAATATTTCAATTATTTAATTATGTCAGCAAATGCTTCTCTTGGAATCTAAATCACTGGGGCTGAAGCTTTTGCCATTTGGCTTTCAAGGGGTGAAGGAAATTGGTAGAGGGGATTAAATAATCTAGAGAGGAGAGTTTGTGAGGGCCAAGGGAGACACCCCCCCCCCCCAGAAAAAGGGAAAAGGTACAGGGACAACTTCTCTCCTTTGACGAGAAATGGCCATGAGTTACTGCTGCAAAGTACTTAGTGTATGTTTCATGTTAATTGTTGAATATTAGCTACGAGAGGGAAGAGCAATTTTACTTCCGTTTTTATTTCACTGAATGTTCACTTTCTGAAAGCTGCAGGACAAATGTAAGGAATGGACAAGGCCATTCTCTCTGTGATTTCTGCTTCTTGTTCATATTCTTTGATTTACCCATGACTTCCAGGAGATCTGGCTTTCCGCTCTTCTGCTTTTCCCTCACCCACCCCTTTCTTTCTTTGTAAGGGGGTTATATATGAGAGTTTGTTGAAGAAGGCTGAAGCAAAGGGGCAAGAAAGGACAGTTAACTAAAGAGCACTTTATTTCTGTGAAGTTCTTTGTAAGAAATGGGGGTATGAGTGGCTTGAATCCCCCGTTGTTGGGCAGCCAGTGGGGTTGAAGTATGACCTAATATTTCCCATTGGGGAAAGGAGAATTTCTCGTAGAGGGTGGCAAAATGCTTTTGCCCTATGTCCCTGTTCTAGGCATCTCTTCCGAATTCCTTCCAGTCAAGGTGCCTCCTATATACACAACTTCCCATCTGTTCTCCTGTTCTCCCCAAGATCCCCCCTTTACAAATGATCACTTCTCTTTTCTAAACCCCTTTTCTACTCGGATCCACACAGGATTTACGAGGTTTAGACGAAATTGTACATGTAAATGTCCCTTGTTTATAATTCATCTGTGTCTTCTGAAAATTAGTCTCATGAAGACTCTGGTGGGCAGCCAGAGTAACTAAAGTTTGGGGCTAGGGCTGGAGACTGGCCATCAGGCCTCCTGGGATTTTAGCTCCCTTCCATTAAACTCAGCCTTGCTAGATGGCACAGGACAAAGCTTACCCTCTTTGGGCCTCAGTTTCCCCTCCCCTCCATGAAATGGAAAGAATACTACTTTTTCTTGTTGGTCTAGCATTGCTGGGCTCAAAGTATAGTCATTGTCGTATTGGGTGACGTGTGCAAAAGTGCAGGCGCTCCTGCCTCCAGGAGGAGATGAGGGAGAAATGGAAGGAGAGGGACAGATGGAGCAGTCATGTGGTATAGATCCACTCATCCTCACTTTCCTCTCTTCGACCCCCAGGTTTCTGGTTTGGTGAGTCCTTTGTACCACCCATAGTGCTTTGCATTGGTGCAGGCCGGCAAGGGGGTGTATGATCTCACAAGTTGTTGTTGTTGTGTTTTGCATGCTTTCTTAATAAAAAAAAAAAAGTAAGAAGAATGTTTATGGTTTAATCTTACTGGTGCTGGTCTCAGATTTCTTTTTGCCAGGGTAGGGAGGCAGGAAGGGGGAAGCATTTGTCTTCAGCTGGCCTTGTACCCTTTCCCTGCCTCCCACCTCTGGGTCCAATCAGTTGATCTTGGAATTTTTTTGTAAGATTGCTGGGAAAGAAGAATTAAAAAACACGCATTTAACATTGCTTTTTTTTTTTTTTTCCAAATGCTATTAAGTATAGTGAAATATTGTTGGGAGAGGCAGTCACCCCTTGTAGCTCGGTGTGTGGACTAGGCCACCTTGCCTGTGTTCTGGGATATTTCAAAGATCAGAGATCCTACAATTTTGGGAGGAGTTGGATCTCCATCTGGGACTTCCTGGCAAATACTCACAGGTACTTACCAGAGTTTTTCATAAGAAATGAGGGAATTCCAATTGTAAGATTTTGTTTTCAGAATACATTTCCCAGGGATGGAACTCTCTCAAAGGGAATCCAGAAATAGCAACTATGGAATCTTATAACTATGCCATTCACCCCAATATCCTGTACACTAAATGCAGAAGTTTGGGACTTGCATCCGGGTCTTGTGAGATACGTTGGGACTTCCAGGATCCTAGCTAATTGCCATTATAGCAAGCCTCCAGCTGCCTACTATGATTTGCTGTAGGTTTAGAGATTATGACATATTCTGAATATCAAACAATTAAGAGGATCCATGAATCTCAGTCTCACAAGGAACCACAAGAAAGCAAGCATTTATTCATCTCAAATACATAAGAAGATTACACTGGAAGGTGGCATTGCAAATCTTACATCATGTCACACATTGTTACCTCACACCTGAACGACTTGTCAGTGATTTGCAATTTTTCTGCATAACATGTTGTTACTTATCTGTAGTCCAGAGCCTCACCCCAATCACTGAACAAATAATAGTGCCTTGCAAGTCTGAAACATCTCATTTTCTCTGTTTTTTTTTTTTTTTTAGATTAAATAATTATATTCCACTCAGGGGAGGCTATATTATAGTACAAAAACTCTGAGATTTTAGAAGTTTAACACCATAAAGTTTATATACACAGACAAATGAGAAGGTGATAGGGTTAAATAACTTTTTTTTTTTTTTTTTTTTTTGAATGAAAGGATGGAAGGAAAGCTGTATGTGGGGTTGGGATGGATCCACAGAAGAGAAGAAAGTGTGGTCAGGAGCCAGTTGAAGTATGGTGATTAATGAATATTAGGATGATAGATAAGCAAAAAGTATGAATGTGGATAAAATTCATCTTTCAAGACAAGAAGTGATGTTATTATGTATATGAAAACTAGCTGCATAAGCACATGACTTGTCATGGTAAATATCAGAAGAAATGTCTAAAATTGTTGCAAGTGTTATTTCTGGGAGATGGGAGTGGGAGGAGGGATTGGTTGGGCAGAGAGGGGCCTGAAACTTTACATTTCATTGTAAGCCTTGGGTACATTTTAAATTGTGTGCATCTATTACTTTGGGAAAGATAAAAATTAATTTAAAAAACCCGGAGATATACCTGGTGAATGATACACACTTGTAGCCATGCTTTACAAAGTTTGATGGTATTCCTGGAGGGTGCTCAGTCACTGTGCAGTGAATTCAAGGGTTACTGCTCCATCCTCCACCCTCCTTCTCTTCTCACTGGAAATGAGTTTCTCAGGGAATATTAGTTTCAAGCAAGAGGAGGGGAGCAATTTGAATCTGAAGAAATTAGAGGTTATTAGGTGCACAAAGTCTAATACAGAAGAAGATTTAGAGGCAGGGGAGAAATAAGGGAATAAAGGAGCTTAAGAAAGGGAATGGAAGAGAGATGGTTCTATCAATAGGCAGGCTGAGTAAACAAATAGAAAACTCCCCAAACCACAGCTTACGTGCCATTTTATAACTAAGTTTTCAGATGCCTTAGCAGCCTGTCTTTGCACAGTAGATGCCTATTCAGTTATAATAATGGAAACGTGGAATTCCCATGTCCCGTATCCAGGAGTATTGCACATAGCAAGCATCTGACATTGTACTCTGCTCCAGACTCCATCTCATAACTGCTTATTTTCGTAGACTTTTTCTTTTTGCATCTTGTTTTCATTTAAAAACATCACCACCCCCACAACAAAGCCAAAAAGAGACGATCATTTTTCACTCATGTAAGATTAGACAAATGGTTTTAAATTGCATCTGGGAGGGGATTTGGACACTCCTAAAGAAAAAAGTTCATGATGGAAAAATCATTTTAAAACAGACTGGGTTCTCCCTGATCTCACTGGCTTAGTTTGGGATAGAAATAGACTAATTTGGGGGATGATTCTCAAATTTAGCATTCATCAGAAACACGAGAGTTCATTAAAACACTTGTTGGGCCCCACCCCCAGAGATTCTGATTCAGCAAGTTTCTAGGTGATTCGAACAAGTTACCAGGTGATGCAGATGCTTCTAGTCTCAGACCATACTTTGAGAACCTATGGATTGATTCTTGGATGACTTCTGAAATCCCCTGCTCACAATACCTCTCGTTGCTTTAGAAACACATCACACCGGGTGAATACCTAAGAACCTTGGCTTGGTTCACGGCTCCGTATCTTCACACAGGTGTACTCTTGCTGTTTCTTTCCGAAAAGACTTTGCTTTGGGGACAGCTGGTAGAGTGTGTGAGGTCTTCACTGAAAGCCGCCTCCAGAATGCCCTTCATGGACTGTTTCGCTTTCTTCCTGAAATCTTTTCCCAGGAGGGCATAGAGGAAGGGATTAAAGCAACTATTGGCAGATGCTAGAGCAATGGACACATGGTCCCAAGAGAGCAGAGCTTCTCCAAAGGGAGTTTCTGAGTCAAAAAACAATGATAGGACTCCAAAAATGTGGTATGGAGCCCAGCAGACACAGAACACAACCACCACAGCCATGGCCACTCGCAAGGTTTTGGTTCGAGACTTGGTGAAGCGGCCCCGTCGCATTCGGAAGATAATGAGACCATAACAGGTCACCATGACCATAAAGGGCAGGAGGAAACCCATCACTAGTCTAGTGACGGTTATTGCTATCAGGGGTGTTAGTACTTGATTGTCATATGAAAACTGGCCTAGATCATAATCCTGGAGATTTCGGAATAGCTCATATGCGTATAAGGAGTTGCTGGAAGTACCAGAGTAAAGCTCTAAATCAGTAGAGAGAGAACTATCAGGGTTATCTGGTGGGTTAGTTCTGCGATCTTCAGTGGGAAACCCACTGGGGCTTATAGATGAGACCTCACCAGCAAGTAAATTATAATATGGATATTGACTAGATAATTTAGCTGAATCCACAGGGAGTAACTTTCCAGAAGGTCTTTGAGATGTTTGAGAATAGAGGATAGTGGTGGCTGTCCAAGGAAGATCATTTGTTTGTAAAGAGAAAGACTCTAATCCCTCATCCATTTCTCCAGGCAGCTGCACAGTGGAGTTGTCAAGAGACCCATTTTCCAGTAGATCACTGGTGAAGTCTGAATAACCGAAGGAGCTGTAGAGACCAAAATTGTAGCCACACATATAATGGTTGTCTACAGCGAATGTTTCCCGGTACACGAACACAGGTATACACATTACAAAAGCCACTACCCATATACATCCACAGATAGCAAAGGCTGTCCCCACCTTGCGGTGATTCTGGCACCAGATTGGCCTGAGGACCAAAAGACAACGATCCAGGCTAATGGCAGTCAGCAGGAAGACGCTGGCAAACATGTTGAGGATGATGATGGAGGGGATAAGCTTGCACAGGAACCAGCCATAGGGCCAGTGTCCTTGCAGAGCCAAGTGAGCCAGGGAGAAGGGCAACGAGAGGCAGCAGACGAAGTCGGCCAGGGTGAGATGGAGAAACCAAACGGTGTTCACTGTTCGCTGCATCTTTAGGCCAGCCACCCACAGCACTAGCCCGTTGCCTGGCAACCCCAGTAAGAAAGTGAGGCTGAGAATGCCCATGGAGAGAATGACTTGGGGTTCGTACCAGGGCTGTGAGGGTAGGTCAGTTGAATTGTTATCAGCGTAGGAAGGGTCCATTGCTGAACTTCTCTAAAAATATAAGCAAAAATATTAAAAACTATCTTTTTCTTAAAAAGCATATCCTTAGAATTATAACCCTCCCACATAATGCAGTAGACTACAGAGGCCCCTGTTTTAGTCTGTATCCCTTGACTTCACCCTGGATCACACGAAAACATTCTGTGATTGTTAAAATCTACCATATCAATTTAAATATGTACCAAAATCTTAATTTCATTTGGAAGTCCCTGTCAATGTACATTTCTCCTCTTTCTTGCACTTCCAATAGCTCATTCTGCACTTGTTCCTTTCCTTACCCAGTGTTCCCTACTAAAAACAAACAAGAGGGGCTCCTGGGTGGCTCAGTCGGCTAAGTGTCTGCCCTCGGCTCAGGTCATGATCCCCGGGTCCTGGGATCAAGCCCCACATCATGCTTTTCCCTCTGCCTGCCAACCCCCCCTGCTTGTGCACACGCTCTCTCTCTCCTTCTCTGTCATATAAATAAATAATCTTAAAAAAAAAAAAACAAATAAACTAAGTGGATGAACAATAACTTTAGACCAGAGGTTCCCAGCTTTCGATCCACAAAAAGGCTTTATGGAGCTCCATCACCACTTCAAACGGTATGTAAGATTTTAAGGTTGCATATTCCCATTTCTATGAGGGCAGAAGGTCCATCCAATCCCTCCACCAGATTTTCACTAACTCACTACCACAAAACAAGGTAATGTAGACTCAGTTGTATCTTTATTTTTTTATAAAAAGACAAAAAAGATTATTTATTTATTTGAAAGAGAGAGAGAGATAGCAAGAGAGAGCATGAGCAAGGAGAAGAGGGAGAAGCAGGCTGCCCACTGAGCAGGGAGCAGATGTGGAGCTCTATCCCAGGACTCTGCAATCATGATCTGAGCTGAAGGCAGCCATTTAACCAACTGAGCCACCCAGGTGCTACCTCCAGGTATGTCCTTAGATACAACCTCATCTTTTCCTTTTGCTTTCAAATTTCTCAAGAGCTGTTTACCCTCTCAGCATCGATTCCTTCAACACCCGTCATTTCTTTCTTGTTTTTTAAAATGTTATTCAGAGGGGCGCCTGAGTGGCTCAGTGGGTTAAGCCTCTGCCTTCGACTCAGGTCATGATCTCAGGGTCCTGGGATCGAGCCCTGAATCGGGCTCTCTGCTCGGCAGGGAGTCTTCTCCCTTTCTCTGCCTGCCTCTCTGCCTACTTGTGATCTCCCTCTCTGTCAAATAAACAAATAAAATCTTAAAAAAATGTTATTCATAAATATATACACATACATTTATATATACATATATGTATATATGTATGTATATTTTTCTTAATCAAAATTTAACAAAATTTGATTAGTCTGTGAATATTTTAAAATTCTTTAATTATGGGAAAATACACATAACACAAAATTTACCATCCTAACCATTTTTTTAAAGTTTTTTTTTTTTTAAAGATTTTTATCTATTTATTTGACAGACAGAGATCACAAGTAGGCAGAGAGGCAGGCAGAGAGAAAGGAGAAAGCAGGCTCCCCGCGGAGCAGAGAGCCTGACGTGGGGCTCGATCCCAGGACCCTGAGATCATGACCCGAGCCGAAGGCAGCGGCTTAATCCACTGAGCCACCCAGGCGCCCCATCCTAACCATTTTTTAAGTATAAAGTTCATCAGTGTTAAGTATATTCATGTTATTGTACAATTAACCTCCACAATTTTTTCACCTTGTAAAACCGAAACTCTAATTCTATTAGACAATGGTTCCCCACTTCCCTCTTCCCCCCGCCCCTGGCAAACCACCAGGCTACTTTCTGTTACTATTTGTATTTGACTACTCTAGACATCTCGTATAAATGGAATTGTACAGCATTTGTCTTCTGGTGTCTGGTTTATTTCCCTTGGCATAATGTTCTCAAGGCTCATCCATGCTGTAGCATATGTCAGAATTTCTTTCTTTTTCAGGCTAAATAATATTCCATTGTATGTAAACCCCATATTTTGTTTATCCACTCATCTCTCTCTTTTTTTTTTTAAGATTTTATTTATTTATTTGACAGAGAGCACAAGTAGGCGGAGAGGCAGGCAGAGAGAGAGAGAGGAGGAAGCAGGCTCCCTGCTAAGCAGAGAGCCCGATACGGATCTCCATCCCATGACCCTGGGATCATGACCTGAGCTGTAGGCAGAGACTTTAAACCACTGAGCCACCCAGGCACCCAATCCACTCATCTCTTGATGGATCTCTGAATTGCTTTCACCTTTTAGCTCTTGTGAACAGTGCTGCTATGAACTGGCATGCATATTGTTGCATAAACTGATTTCCCTTTTTAGCTAGTCTCTACATTATGCAGTAATATTTTACCTTAAGGAACACTCAGTCTTGTCTAGTTTTTTTTTCCTAGATGTAGTTTTTTTTCTCACCGTCCCGAAACATCTTCTGTAGCTGATGGATCCTCAGTTATAGCCAATCTAGGATCACACTTTGTATCCAAATGCTATGTTTCTTAAGTCTCTCTCTCTCTCTCTCTCCTTTTTTAGCATAGTTTGTCAAGGATGCTAGCTTGTCTTGGGGTCTGTTGTTCTCACCACTCACTTTTTAACCTTTGTAATTTGTAATTTTTTAACACTTTGTAATTTGTCTTCTGACCCGTCACTGGGCTAAAATTGCCTCTAAAATTATTTCTAAGTAACAAATCTAAATATCGTTTTCTCTGTCTTCATCCACAACTCCATTCTCTTGGCCTCTTGACATTATCCTCCCCTAATTCCAAAGACTCCCATAAATGCACCCTACCTTATAGCTTTCTTGAACAACTCACTATTTTGGCTAATGTTGTTTACTTCTGTCTGGAATTAAGTCCTTCACCTTAACCTCCTTTGTCCTGCATCCTTAATCTCTACCTGTTGAAATCCTAGCCATTCCTCAAAATAAGCTCAAATGTTTTCTTCTTCGAAACCTCCTCTTATAGTCTCAGTAAGAAATTAGTTCTTCAACCTCTTAAATTTGTGTGTGTGTGTATGTGTGTTGAATCTCCATTTCATATTCTCTGTGCAGTGAAGCATTTTGCCTTGTTTTATAATAATTAATATTCTTAAAAGATTTTATTTATTTATTTGGCAAAGAGAGACACAGCAAGAGAGGGAACACAAGCAGGGGGAGTGGGAGAAGGAGAAGCAGGCTCTCCACTGAGCAGGGAGCCCGATGCGGGGCTTGATCCCAGGACACTGGGATCATGACCTGAGCAGAAGGCAGACGCTTATCGACTGAGCCACCCAGGTGCTCCTGTATTATAATTATTATCACGGCTGTCTTATCTATTATTGTGGCCTTAAATTTCATGATAGTAAAAATGAGCATTCTACTTAAGTGCTTGTTCTACTGAAGTTAGTATAATGGCTTCTATGACATAAAGATCAAAGATGACTTCAGTGCATGGATGTTCATGTTTGGGGTTTACTTTATTTTCTTTTTCAACTAAATTAAAAATTCTTGTTATTGTCCATTTAATCCATTAAAGATGCTGTCTCTTCTAACTTCCCTTTTGGTTTCCAGTTTCCAGTTCTTACCGGCTATAATAACATTTCATGTTTCCTTTCATAGAGTCCCAAAATATTTCGTGACTTGGAATTCAGCTGAGCAAACCAAATGCTGTCATAGGGTCTTACATGATTAGCAGAAGTTAAAATAACTGAGTCAACAAAATAATAGAAAAGAAGAAGTGATTCTCATTCTCCCTCTCTGTAGCCTCATGCAAATACTACAAATACTCAAGTCTTATCAGGACCCCTTCTTTCCTTGCTGGGCACGGCAGCTACCCTGGTCCACTGTCCTGCTCCAGTATACATAGTCATGCCGACATCCGTGAAGTGTTGAGAGAAGGATAGAATCAGAGAAGCTAGGACTGAAAAGAAACATAGCAATTATTTTTCCTAGTCTCTAGTTTTATTTTGCAGTTTTTGACACAGAAACTCAGCAAATTAGGGGACTGTCACATATTCACAACTAGGAGGGTTCTAAGATCTTAAGTCCAATAGTCTTTCTACTGCAAAGGACCACAGAACTCAAAAGGCTTCGGTATTGTTATTATTAACAATAACAAGGGAAAGGTACCGAGAGCTGCACAAACTGAAGTAATAAAGACTGAAAAGAAAGGCACCTGGGTGGGTCATTCTGTTAAGCAACTGACTCTTGATTTTGGCTCAGATCATGATCTTAGGGTCGTGGGATCGAGCACCGCATTGGGCAGGCTCTGCTGGAGATTCTCTCTATATGCCCCTGCCCACTCCCCCTTGTGCTCTCTCCCCCCTAAAATAAATAAATAAATCTTTAAAAAAATATTAAAAAGAGCAAAATTCCAATATAAATAGAGCCATAGGTATGAACTATATTTTAAATATCACATATCATTGCCTTGAAAGTATATATAAATCAGTCTTAAAAATCTTTCAGAATGAATAAGATCACTTTTTACATTTCTCCAAGTGTTTTAGTTGAAAGATACCCCTACATTTGCAACTGGCAGAACTTTCTTTCTTTCCTTCTTTCTTTTTTAGTTTTCAATACTACATTGGGCAAAAGTAGTTAAAAGGATAAAGACAATCCTGAAACTAAAATTCAGTTATAACAGGACAAGAAAGTAGATTTCAGAATCAAATACTAGTGATAGGGAGACAGAGTTGGTAACAATAAAGAATAAGTAGGGGCACCTGGGTGGCTCAGTGGGTTAAGCCTTTGCTTTTGGCTCAGGTCATGATCTCAGGGTCCTGGGATCGAGCCCCACATTGGGCTCTCTGCTCAGCAGGAGCCTGCTTCCACCCCCCACCCACCGCCTGCCTCTCTGCCTACTTGTGATCTCTGTCTCTGTCAAATAAAGAAATAAAATCTTTAAAAAAAAATGGAATAAACAAAAGAATAAAAGAAAAAAGAGGAAAATGGGATGAGAAAAAATGTATATAAAAAGGCAACAGATTTGAAAAATTAGTATTGTGAAAAGCTGGACTCAAAATTCAGAAAGAGAAATAGCCAATTTAAGAGGAAAAATGGCATAAAATTCACTATTTGTTCTAGAATGAAAATATGAAGATAATTTAGAGTGTGGGATATTTAGTAAAAGAAAGGTAGATGTGGGGATAAAACAAAAGAAAGAAAAGTTGGGGAAGGATTGGGGGGAAGAGATGATGATGATCCTCAAATCATTATCAGTAATAAGCAGAAGAAGCACGAGTTGGCAGGTGGATGTAGGTTTTCTTACCGGAAACCTGAGACAGTAGCTGACGGCCTCAGTGCTGGTCTGGAGGTCCCCACAAATCCCGTATGGGTCTCACACTCACCCACAGTCAAGTTATGAAGTATGTTTAGGAAATTTGCTGAGCGCTTCCTCTTCCCTCTCTTCGTTTCTGGTGATAGAGGGGACTCCACACTTTTGACTACTATCTGACTTCACAGGATGAGTTTGAAGTGAGTCACTCCTCAATGTTTCAGATAAGAAAAGTAAAAAAAAAAAAAAGCAGAAGTGGGAGGGCATAATTGTTTTCTGCAGGACACAGAATACGGCTAAAGAGAGAGTACTTCTGTACATAAGCTTCTCACTTGGTAGGTTTTTGCTTGCGTTTTGGAAATGCACACACATGACCCTATGCTATGTGAGGGTGGGAGTGCTGAGTGGCTGGAAGGCATGACCAGCACAATCCTGATGTACGAATCTTGAATAGCATCTCTTGAATGCTTATTTGTGTAAAGAAACATGCCATACCAAAATCAGATTAATGAAACTATGTTCTAATATTGAGAGAACCACGATCTAGTAGGAGTGAGCACCTCTACACACCAAAAATCCCCCTTCAATACAACCCAGACTATAATGGCAGAAGTGCCAATGGAAGTAAAATAGTAGAACATAACAGGAAGGCTCTATTTAGCCTGGGGCAATCTAGAAAAGTTTTAAGGTAGAAATAAGATCTGGGTAGATCCTTAAAGGCTTTAAAAAACATTATTTATTTTTTAAATTTCTTTTTAGTGTTCCAAATTTCATTGTTTATGCACCACACGCAGTGCTCCATGCAATATGTGCCCTCCATAATATCCACCACCAGGCTCACCCAACCTCCCACCCTCCTTCCCCTCCAAAACCTTCAGTTTGTTTCTCAGAGTCCACAGTCTCTCATGGTTCGTCTCCCTCTCCAATTTCCCCCAACTCCCTTTTCCTCTCCATCTTCCATGTCCTCCATATTATTCCTTATGCTCCACAAATAAGCAAAACCGTATGATAGTTGACTTTCTCTGCTTGACTGATTTCACTCAGCAAAATCTCTTCCAGTCCCATCCATGTTGATACAAAGGTTGGGTATTCATCCTTTCTGATGGAGGCATAATACTCCATTGTACGTATCAACCATATCTTCTTTATCCATTTGTCTGTTGAAGGGCATCTTGGCTCTTTCCACAGTTTGGCGATTGTGGCCATTGCTGCTATGAACATTGGGGTACAGATGGCCCTTATTTTCACTATGTCTGTATCTTTGGGGTAAATACCCAGTAGTGCAATTGCAAGGTTATAGGGTAGCTCTATTTTTAATTTCTTAAGGAATCTCCACGCTGTTTTCCAAAGTGGCTGCACCAATTTGCATTCCCACCAACAGTGTAAGAGGGTTCCCCTTTCTCCACAGCCTCTCCAACACTTGTTTATTGTCTGGTTAATTTTGGCCATTCTAACTGGTGTAAGGTAGTATCTCAATGTGGTTTTGATTTGAATTTCCCTGATGGCAAGTGATGATGAACAATTTTTTCATGTTAACCATTTGTATGTCTTCATTGGAGAAGTATCTGTTCATGACTTCTGCCCATTCTTTGACATGCTTATCTGTTTTGTGTGTATTGAGTTTGAGGAATTTTTTTTTTTTTAAAGATTTTATTTGTCTATTTGACAGAGATCACAAGCAGGCAGAGAGGCAGGCAGAGAGAGAGGAGGAAGCAGACTCGCCGCTGAGTAGAGAGCCTGATGCGGGGCTTGATCCCAGAACCCTGGGATCATGACCTGAGCTGAAGACAGAGGCTTTAACCCACTGAGCCACCCAGGTGCCCCAAGTTTGAGGAGTTCTTTATAGATCTTGGATATCAGCCCTTTGTCTGTACTGTTAAAGACTTTTTTTTTTTAATTTCATTTTATTTGAGAGAAAGCACAAGCTTGGGCAGGGGGAAGGGCAAAGGAAGAGAGAGGATATCAAGCAGATGCCATGCTCAGCGCAGAGCCCAACAGGGCTTTTGATCTCATGATTCTGAGATCTTGACCTGAGAGGAAACCAAGAGTAGGGCGCTTAACCGGTTGAACCACACAGGCACCCCTGGGCAGGTCCTTAAAGATATCTATAGACAGGCGAAGCTGACATGCTATTTAGAATGTTCAAATGGAGAAAAATGAGAGGCAGGTGGGTGGGAGAATGCTTCGGGTATTGGGGATGGACAGAATAGTCAATCAACTAGATAAAACAGGCATAGAGAAGATTGAAGCAATGATTCCAGCTTAAAGTATACATCTTAAAGAATTCTCACTCACATTGTTCTTTTACACGTACACATAGGAAATAAAATTCACTTGGGTCAAATGTATTTGAACACCGTTGCCTGGGGTAAAGGCTTCAGACCATATTAATCAACTTACTGCTCAAACAATATCTGCTCCTCCTCTTGTTTGCAGAGAAATCACCATGAAATTCTTTTTAAGACAGAAAGACCCAAGAAAAATGCCAAGAGAGTGATTGATTGACTGATTGATTGATGTCCATTGTTATCTAATGACAGGGGTAGTACATATAAAAAAGATTAATTGAAATAATACAAAAGTATAAAGGGTATAAGAATGAAAGTTTTTATTTCCATTTCCACTGCTTAGAACTAACTATTTTTAATAGCTTCACATTCATTCTTTGTAAATTTGTTCTAAGTAGAACACATATCTTTTAAAAAGGTAGTTTCAAACAAAAATGGAATTATAATTTACATGTGATTTTATGACTTCCTTTTTTGCTTAACAACATGTCAGAACATATTTCCATGTAAGTGCATATAGTTCTATTAATTATATTCTGTTTTTTAAAAAAGATATTTTATTGGGGCACCTGGGTGGCTCAGTGGGTTAAGCCTCTGCCTTTGGCTCAGGTCATGATCTCAGGGTCCTGAGATCAAGCCCGGAATCAGGCTCTCTGCTCAGCGGCAAGCCTGCTTCCCCTCTCTCTCTGCCTACTTGTGATCGCTCTCTCTCTGTCAAATAAATAAATAAATAAATAAAATCTTTAAAAATATTTTATTTGTTTATTTGACAGAGAGAGATACAGTGAGAGAGGGAACACAAGCAGGGAGAGTGAGAGAGGGAGAGCAGACTCCCTACCAAGCAGGGATCCTGATGCAGGGCTCAATCCCAGGGATTATGCCCTGAGCCGAAGGCAGATGGTTAACACTGAGCCACCCAGGCACCCCATATTCTGTTTTTTTTTTTTTAATCTAGTATTTGGGAACATGGAATAATGAAGGTATGCAGAAAGCACAAATACTGACCATACAAAAGATAGTATTATCATAAGTGTGCATATATACACATTTTATATATATATACACATATATACATAAAATAATTCATTCCCATGTTTAAAAAAACCTTTATTTTTTTTTTAATTTTTTTAATTTATTTGTTATATATATAGAGAGAGCAAGCACAGGCAGACAGAGAGGCAGGCAGAGGCAGAGGGAGAAGCAGGCTCCCTGCCGAGCAAGGAGCCCGATGTGGGACTCGATCCCAGGATGCTGGGATCATGACCTGAGCCGAAGGCAGCCGCTTAACCAACTGAGCCACCCAGGCGTCCCTAAAAAAAAACCTTTAAATATAGAAGGACTAAAATGAAATGAAAGCTAAAATTTCCAGAATACCTAGCTATCCTATTATTACTCCCTGGAGAATCTCTTTCATAAATATAAATGCAATTACATTACATATATTGTCTTATGCCTTTTCTATTTATCTTTTCATATCAGGACATAGTAGACCACATCTTTTAAAAAAGATTTTATTTATTAATTTGACAGAGATCACAAGTAGGCAGAGCAGCGGCCGGGGGAGGGAGAGGGGTTGAGAAGCAGGCTCCCCACCGAGCAGAGAGCCCCATGCAGGGCTTGATCCCAGAACCCCAGGATCATGATCCGAGCTAAAGGCAGAGGTCTAATCCACTGAGCCACCCAGGCACCCCCACATCATATTTTTTAAATTGCTCCATATTATCCCATTTAATCAATTATTCCTCTGTTGATGAATAGTCTGGTGTTTTTTTTTTAATATTTTATTTATTTATTTGACATAGAGAGAGAGAGATACCACAAGTAGGCAGAGAGGCAGGCAGAGGGGGGGGGGAAGCAGGCTCCCCGCTGAGCAGAGAGCCCGTTGTGGGGCTCAATCCCAGGACCCTGAGATCTGACCTGAGCCAAAGGCAGAGGCTTAATCCACTGAGCCACCCAGGCGTCCCAAATAGTCTGATTTTATCAACTCTTTTTTCCCAAAGATTTATTTATTTTAGAGAGAGAGAAAGAGAGAGAGAGAGGGTTCAAATATGAGCAGGGGGAAGGGCAGAGGGGAATGGAGAGTTGGAAAGAGAATCTCAAGCATACTCCCTGCTGAGCTCAGAGCCCTACCCAGGACTCGATCTTACCACCCTGACATCATGACCTGAGTTGAAATGAAGAGTCAGATGCTCAATGACTGAGTCACCAGGTGCCCTGTTTTTTAATCAACTTTTAAAGCAGTTACAAACAATGCTCCAATGAGTACTTTTGTATTTTACACATCTATGAATACTTTTGTAGAATAGGTTCCTAGAGTTATAACTGTTAAGTCTAAGAGTACGTGCATTTACATTTTTGAAAGATATATAATTTCCTACTACAGAAATTCCATCAATTTATACTGAAATTTATATATTCCATCAATTCATTCTCACCACTGGTAGTGGTGAGAATATCTTTTTTTTTTTTTTGAGAGCATCTTTTCCACTTGCAAAAGGTAAGGTCTTTATCATTAAGTTCAGTATCATAAACATGTACTCTGCTCCTACCATAGACACTATGCTTTGTGCTGTAGGAGATATAGATGTAATGAGAGATATACATCATTATAACATAATAAGGGCTGCTGGGTCACTCTGGAAAGCAGTATGGAGGTTCCTCAAAAAGTTGAAAACCCAGAAATCACACTGCTGGGTATTTACCCCAAAGATACAAATGTATTGATCCTAAGGGGCACATGCACCCTAATGTTTATAGCAGCAATGTCCACAATAGCCAAACTTTGGAAAGAGCCTTGATGTCCATCACAGATGAATGGATAAAAAAGATGTGTATATATGTGTACACAGACATGCACACACAGAGAGAGAAATATTATGCAGCCATCAAAAATGAAATCTTGCCATTTGCAAAGATGTGGTTGGAACTAGAAGATATTATGCTAAATGAAATAAGTCAACCAGAGAAAGACAGTATCATATGATCTCACTCATATGTGGAATTTGAGAAACAAGGCAGAGGATCATAAGGAAAGAGAGGGAAAAAATGAAGCAAGACAAAACCAGAGAGGGAGACTGAACCATCAGTCAGCCCCATGTTTTGTTCCTTTTGAATATCTAAATTATAAACATCTAAGCAGAGATTAGATGAGATACTTTTTTTTTTTTAAAGATTTTATTTATTTATCTGACAGAGAGAGATCACAAGTAGGCAGAAAGACAGGCAGAGAGAGAGGGGGAAGCAGGCTCCCAGGTGAGCAGAGAGCCCGATGTGGGGCTCAATCCCAGGACCCTGGGACCAGGACCTGAGCTGAAAGCAGAAGCTTTAACCCACTGAGCCACCCAGGTGCCCCACCATGAGATACTTTTAATCACAGAAAACAAACTGAGGGTTGCTGGAGTGGAGGGGACTAGAGGGATGGGGTGGCTGGGTGATGGACATTGGGGAGGGTATATGCTATGGTGAGTGCTGTGAATTGTGTAAGACTGATGAATCACAGACCTGTGTCCCTGAAACAAGTAATACATTATCTGTTAATAAAAAATATTTAAAAATCTTTCTATAAAAAAATAAAATGATTTATCCAGTTAAAAAAGGGGGGGTGGGGACTGCTGGGAGGTTCCCAATGTGCCCAGAAACATGAGAGAAAGGCTAATTCTTACAGAAGCAAACAGGCCACTGAAGAGGTAGCACTTGAGCTGGACTTAAAAGATGGGTAGAAATTTTACAGGCCCTTGTAGTGCAGAAAAAAATAACATTTTATCTGTTTCTCTGCCCTGTGAGGTCATGACTTTGTTTCTATGTCCAGTGCCTGCTACATTCTTGGTATAACACATGGGTGTGAAAGGAAGAAAGAAAGAAAGAAAGAAAAAAAGAAAGAAAGAGAGGAAGGAAGAAAGAAAGAGAGGAAGGAAGAAAGGAAGAAAAAAGAAAAAAGAAAGAAAGAAAGAAAGAGAGTAGGTGGTTGAAAAGGATGTTGACTTTTGAATATAATTCAAAGATTTAAGAGTCTTTAAGGTTGTTTCTCAAGTAGATTCAGTTTTACCGGTTCCTGTCTTTCTAAAGATTATAAAGCAATTAAAACCAGTTAGAGAACTTCCAGGTGTGATCCTTAGATTTCAGATCAGGAAAAATATTATTGAAAACATCTTGTAAATAGTTCTCCTGCTTCTGGATGTCTTCTGTCCCCCCCCCCTTTTTTTTTTAAGATTTTATGTATTCATTTGACAGAGATCACAAGTAGGCAGAGAGGCAGGCAGAGAGAGAGGAGGAAGCAGGCTCCCTGCTGAGCAGAGAGCCCAATGTGGGGCTCGATCCCAGGACCCTGAGATCATGACCTGAGCCAAAGTAACCCACTGAGCCACCCAGGCGCCCCTCTTCTGTCCCTTCTTATAAAGTACTAGCTGTTTTGTGGTGTCATGTTGAAAAATTGGGGAAATTGATGTTATCTTTTGTTCCTTTTGTTTTTCTTTAACATTTTGTTTGTTTGAGAGATTGAGAGAGAGAGAGCATGAGCAGGAGCAAGGGCAGAGAGAGAGGGAGGGACAAGCAGACTCCCCGGTGAGCATGGAGCCCAACATAGTGCTTGACAAGTGGTTTGATTTCAGGACCTTGGGATCATAACTTGAGCCAAAATCAAGATTTGGAGGTGTAACTGACTGAACCATCAGTCAGCCCCATGTTTTGTTCCTTTTGAATATCTAAATTATAAACATCTAAGCAGAGATTAGATGCTCTAGAAAGAATGAAATCTTGAATATATATTACAAAGTCAGTCATATTAAAACCTTTTTTTTTAAGATTTTTATTTATTTATTATTAGAGAGAGAGAGAGTGAGTACAGGCAGACAGAGAGGCAGGCAAAGGCAGAAGCAGGCTCCCTGCCGAGCAAGGAGCCCGATGTGGGACTCGATCCCAGGACGCTGGGATCATGACCTCAGCCGAAGGCAGCTGCTTAACCAACTGAGCCACCCAGGCGTCCCATATTAAATCCTTTTATGAGCTACTGATTAATTCTACATTTTCAGTGATGGCAATTTGTATTTGCCTGGCCAAATTAAAAACTTTGGAATCATAGAATCTCTAGCCTGTTTTGCCTGAGAGAATTAAAAAATAAATATACAACAAAGTTTCTGCCCTTAAGGACTTTGATGAAAACTGAGTTTGAATCCCAGCTTTGCCAGTTCATTGTGTGACTGTACAGAAATTATTCAAACTCTGTGTTTTCATTTCCTTACCTGCAAAATGGGGATTGTGTGTCAGATTTTACCTATTGAACTGAAGCCCATTCCCATCTTTCCTTACGATCTCTCTGTTGGAAGCCTGGGCACCACATTTCCTAGACCTCTCCAGTGAAATTCTGAATAGGCTTTACCAGAAGGGCTATGCTCATGTACTATCAGACGGTAAAAAGTAAAGGAAAGCATTGCATTTGATTCTGGAACTTAGTTTGTTCACAATGTTTGCAAATCTTTTTTAAAAAATTTAATTTATGGGGACGCCTGTGTGGCTCAGTTGGTTAAGCGGCTGCCTTCGGCTCAGGTCATGATCCCAGCGTCCTGGGATCGAGTCCCACATCGGGCTCCTTGCTCGGCAGGGAGCCTGCTTCTCCCTCTGCCTCTGCCTGCCACTCTGTCTGCCTGTGCTCGCTCTCTCTCTCTAACAAATAAATAAATAAAATCTTTAAAAAAATTTAAAAAAAAATAAATAAAAATTTAATTTATGTATTAACTAATCTCTAAGCCCAACATGGGGCTCAAACTCACAACCGGGAGATCAAGAGCCACATGCTCCACTGACTGAGGCAGCCAGGTGCCCAGGATTGTAAATCTATTTTACTTTATTATTTATCTGTTTGTTTGTTTATTTATTTGAGAGAGGGGAGACAGAGAATTTTAAGCAGACTCCACACCCAGCAGGGAGCTTGTCATGGGTTTGATCTCACACACTGAGATCATGACTTGAGCTGGAATCAAGTCGGCCACTTAACTGACAGCCATCAGGCACCCCACAAATCTGTTTTAAAGGTAAAAAAGAACAAAAATCATAAAATAGACTAAATATTAAAATTATATATATAACTATATTATACACACATGCACACACACACACACACACAGGAAGAGATTGATTGAAAAGGGAAACCTTTAACTTCTGGCTCTGTAGCAGAAGACAACTGTGGTGACTCCTGTGAAGGAGACAGGACACGTGGCTGATTACTGGTACCTCAGACCTGTGAATTCTTCGATGCCTGGGAGAGCAGCAAGAGCCCTCAGCCTCAAAGCCAAAGGCATACTTGCCCATTCTAGGTGACACGCTTCTCCAATTCTAGGGGAGCAGTCTCCCACAATTCTATCATCTCCTCCCCTTTTATCCCTCTAGCCCTCCCAACATTTTCGTAACCAGGTCCTTATATTAAATACCCTGTTTGACGTACCTACAATGGTTTCTCTTTTCCTGGCTGGGCAATGACTGATTTAGGGGAATATTTACTGTACTCCGTAGGATTGTTAGGAGTTAATAAATACACACCAAGCCCTTGAAAGAGAGTTGACACATAAGGACTCAATGTTAGTAATTATTTTTTTAAAGACTTTGTTTATTTATTTGACAGAGAGAGAAAGAGAGAGTACAAGGAGGCAGAGCAGCATCAATGTTAGTAATTATTATGCCAAAAAATTTACGTGGCTTCCAGTTTTGCCTATTATATCACAACCATTCTCCCAGCTCGGACATGTAACAAATAACTTACAGAATGTTCTCTTCCCATTGTTAAGTCATGTCCTTTCTGTCAAATCAAGTCCTAGCCCGTGGCCCTGCAGGAATGTAATTTAGATGTACTCCCTTCTTCCTCTAGCACATAGTTATAGTAGAACTAAGAAGGGAAACAGATTGAAGAAGAAAGTCACCCAGAAAGGAAAGCAATTCAGTTGAAAAGTAAATAAAACAAAGCAAAAAAACTGTTCATCCCATCAAAATATCTGATGCAAGGATGCTTGGATCCTTTTTTTATTTTTTAAAGATTTTTATTTATTTGACAGAGAGAGATCACGAGTAGGCAGAGAGAGTCGGAGAAGCAGGCTCCTTGCTTTCAGAGCAGGGCTTGATCCCAGGACCCTGAGATCATGACCCGAGCCCAAGGCAGAGGCTTAAACCACTGAGCCACCCAGGCACCCTGGATGCTTGGATCTTGAAAGAAGTCAGTCAAGTTCGGCATGATGAATCATTCAGATTTGAGTGGTTTAAAGAAAAGTAAATGTTTCCCCTATTGATTTATTGGTTATTATTTTTCCAGTATAGTAGGATAGCCAAGGGAGGGAGATTGAAGAGGAAGGAAACTGAGTCCACCCACATTTTTCACAAACACCCTTTGGGGCTTTAATGCGGGGAAACTGAAAGTGGGCAAGGGGACAAGCTTTCGGTTTGTGCTTTATCTAATCTGATGAGAAGCCATAGTCCCTATGGCCCCTGTTTTTTGGTGGGGACAGGATTCAATACTGTTGAGGAACAGACAGTTCTCCTAAGTGTAAGTCTACATAACTTGTTGAGTAAATTTTGATGGATTTTGTACGTTAGCTACCCTGCTTGTGCATTATTTAGAAAGTGGTGATGGGCATTAAGGAGGGCACGTGTTTCGATGAGCACTGGGTGTTATACACAACTGATAAAATGTTGAAGACCACATCAAAAACTAATGATGCACTGCATGTTGGCTAGCTGAACATCATAATAAAAAAAGAAAAAGAAAACGTCTTCATTTCTTTCCTTCCTCTTTTCTTCCCCATCTCATCTTCAGTGAAAGGCAACAGAAGATGGTGGTACTGTGTTGGGAAACCACCCAGTGTTCCCCTCTGGTAGGAAAAAAACCCACTTCTCCCTTTTCTGTGTATCTCCTTCATACAGCTGACATTTCATTTCTGGCACTTCTGGTCACCACACCTGTGGGTTTTTGTTTTTTTTTCTTGCCACATCCAACAATTCTGTGAGACTAGCTGGTGTCAGTTTAACTCAATCCCACACTATCTACCTGGAGATAGTGTTTCATCCCATAGATTAAGGACTGAGTCCCACAGGACTGCTCTTCACTTCAGGTGCTAATGGCAAGGGGCAGGTCCCGAGGTTACTCATGACTTCTGTGCCCCATGGCTACAAACTGGACATTCCCATGACCTCCTCCCCCTTGGGTGGCTTTATTTACTTGAATGGTTCACAGAACACAGGGAAATGCATACTTATGTTTATCATCTTATTTAAGAATACAAGAAAGAATACATGTGTACAGCTAGATGAAGAGATACGTAGGTGATGGCCCTATGAACTTATGCCCCTGACGAGGTGGGACATGTCACCCTCCCAGTGTGGATGTGCTCACCAACATGGAAGCTCTTCGAATCTCATACTTTTGGGGATTTTTATGGCATTTTCCTCACACAGGTGTGATCAATTATTAACTCTTTTTCCCACTCTTCTGGCTTCTTAAGAGGATGGGGGATGGGGCAGAAAATTTCAAGCTTCGAATCATGGCTTCATCTTTCTAGAACCCTCATCTGGGAGCCATCTGGAAGCCTACCCAGAGCTGCCTCATAAACAAAAGTCACTCCTGTCACCCAGGGTATTACAAGAGTTTCAGGACGCCTGTGTCAGGAATTCAGTTCAAAGACGGAATATATAGAGCAAATGCTCCTAATGCTCTTATCACTTAGGAAGTTACAAGGGTTTTAGGAGCTCTGTGTAAAGAACTGGGGGCAGAGATCAAGATACATATTTCTTATTATAAATCACAATATCACACATGGCCATTTCAGATGAGATGTTCCATATATATTTGTCACGTTTGCCAGCCATTGAGTGGAAAATGGTGTTAGAATGGTAACTCCAGGGATGCCTGGGTGGCTCAGTGGGTTGAGCCGCTGCCTTCGGCTCGGGTCATGATCCCAGCGTCCTGGGATCAAGTCCCGTGTGGGGCTCTCTGCTCGGCAGGGAGCCTGCTTCTCCCCTCTCCTCTCTGCCTACTTGTGTGATCTCTATCAAATAAATAAATAAAATCTTTAAAAAAAAAAAGAATGGTAACTCCATTTTATTTTTTAATTTTTAAAAAAGGTTTTATTTATTTATTTGACAGATAGAGATCACAAGTAGGCAGAGAGGCAGGCAGAGAGAGAGAGGGGAGGAAGCAGGCTCCCCGATGAGCAGAGAGCCCGATGCAGGGCTCGATCCTAGGACCCTGAGATCATGACCTGAGCCGAAGGCAGAGGCTTTAACCCACTGGGCCACCCAGGTGCCCCATATTTTTTAATTTTTAAGAAAGATTTTATTTATTTATTTGACACAGAGAGAGAGAGAGAGACAGCAAGAGAGGGAACACAAGCAGGGGGAGAGAGAGAGAGAGAGAAGCAGGCTTCCTGCTGAGCAGGAGCCCAATGTGTTGTTTCATTCCAGGACCCTGGGATCATGACCTGAGCCAAAGGCAGAGGCTTAATGACTGAGCCACCCAGGAGCCCTGGTAACTCCATTTTAGTTACTATGTTTTCTGTTGTGTAGCTTCTGAAATACTGAAAATCAATGCATCAGTGCTTATCTTTACCTAAACGAATATGGTGACTCTTGTTTCAAATGTAAAGTAGTATCAATAATAGTAATAACTTACACCCTAAGAGTTTATCTACCAGACACTGCGCTAAGCTCTTCATTGGTTTCATGTATATAGCTTTCCCAACCACCCAGTGATGAGATAGGTACTAATGTTAGTATCTCGTTGTCAAAAAGGACACTGAGTTGCAAAGAGGCTAATGAGCTATCCATGTTCACATCACCATGTAAATGACAGAGCTCAAACCAGACAGCTGGCCTCCGGAGCCTATCCTTTTAGACACCTTGCTTCTGCATGAATGCTTTATTCTCTCAGTATTTATGGTAGTTTATGCTCCACAAAGTCACCAAGAACACTGAATTGGCAAGTTCTGAACCACTGCTGCTAGAGGAAATCCAGATTTCATAGCATTCTGGTTAACTGATCACTATACATTGATCCTTGAATGTCATGGGAGTTAGGAGAGCTGACCCTCCACACAGTGGAAAATTCACATGTAACATTTGATTCCCCCTAATGTAACTGTGAACAGTCTACTGTTGACTGGAAGCCTTACCAATAATAGTGATCGACACACATTTTGTATATGTATTATATGCTGTATTCTTACAATAAAGTAAGCTAGCAAAAAGAAAATGTTATTAAGAAAATCATAAAGATGGGGTGCCTGGGTTGCTCAGTTGGTTAAGCATCTGTCTTTGGCTCAGGTCATGATCCTGGATCCCAGGATTGAGCCCCTCGTCATTGGCCTCTCTGCTCAGCAGAAGTCCGCTTCTCCTTCTCTCTCTGCTGCTACTCAGGTGCCCTGCTTTGGGGGCTATTTTAAACAGAAAAACACCAAGAAAAACCATAAATATGCAAAAACCTTGGCACTACCAAGATTGTAGAGGGCACATGAGAGGTGGGGGGTGCCTGGGTGGCTCAGTCAGTTATGCGTCTGCTTTCAGCTCAGGTCATGATTTCAGGATCCTGGGATAAGATCCCCGCATTGGGCTCCCTGCTTCTCCATCTCCTTCTGCCTGCTCCCTGACGCCCCACCCCACACTCTCTTTCTTGCAAATAAAAATAAAACCTTAAAAAAATAAAATACGCGAGGTGAAACAAGAAGGTACAGAACTACCTTGTTTAATATCAGCTGAATATGTGCATTTCCAGTGAGTCAAATTTTCTGCCACTTTGTGTGTCCAAGAATAACTGTGAAAGGTTTGGGGAATATCGATGTTGGGGTTACAAACAAATTTAAGCAAATAGGCAAATTCACAGATATAAAATTATAGTAATGAGGATCTCCTGGAATTGCTAAAAGTCTTGCATATTCTGCCCATTAACTGGATGGAGAGGTTGGAGGGAGAAGAAAAAATTACGGAGGCAGGGGTGCTTGGGTGGCTCAGCTGGTTAAGAATCTGACTCTTAGGGAGACAAACCAAAAGAGACTCTTAATGTCATAAAACAAACTGAAGGGGGTAGGGGGTAGGGGGGTTGGGAGAAGGTGGTGGGGTTACATTATATGTTTAAATAAAAATAAAAATTTAAAAAATGTTAAAAAAATCTAAAAAAAAAAGAAGAATCTGACTCTTGATTTCGCCTCAGGCTGTGATCTCAGGGTTGTGAGATCAAGGCCTGTGTTGGGCTCACACTGAGCATGGAGCCTGTGTTAAGAATCTCTTTCTCCCTCCTTCTCTGCCCCTCCTTCTCCCATCTCTCTCTTCCCTCTTAAAAAAAAGGAGAATTACAGAGGCAGAGTTGCATGCTGGTTAAGGACTTGGTCTTGGAGACATTTAGATCTGTTTGCCAGTTGTGACAGTAGACAAGTTAGTTAATCACAATGTGTCGGTTTCTTTACCTGCAAAACTAGCAGGATAATGATAGTACCTATCATTGTGAGGATTAATGATATAATGCACATAAGCATGTAGAATAGTATTCAGTATTCAGTAATCGTTAGTCATTACTATAATTCAACCATATACACAGTATTACTAATAATGCATGCCAACATAAATGTAAATTATGAGCAGCTATTGTGTTAGTACCAGAAATGTAAGGCATTCTTTTCCTGACATTTAAATATTAAATGAGCAAATCAATAGATCTTTCTGTATCTCAGCATATTTTTGATGAAAATGGGGATAATACTACTGAACAGCCAAGACTGTTGTGAGAAATAAATGAGATCATGTACGTGAAAGCATTTCGTAGTTTGTATTTATTTATTTAATGTTTAAGACTTTATGTATTTATTTGACAGAGAGAGAGCACAAGCAGGGGTAACAGCAGGCAGAGGGAAAGGGAGAAGCAGACTCCCCACTGAGCAGGGAGCCCACCAGGGATCGTGACCTGAGCCAAAGGCAGATACTCAACTGACTGAGCCACTCAGGCACCCCACATCTTGTAGTTTTAAAAAAAGATGTATTTTAGAGAGGCATAGAGCATGTGAGCAGGGGGAGGGGTAGAGAGAGAGGGAGAGAATCTTCAAGCAGACTCCCTGCTGAGCGAGGAGCCCAACCCAGAACTCCATCCCATGATTTTGAAATTAAGAATCAGAGGCTTAACTAACTGACCCACCCAGGTACCCCACATTTTGTAATTTCAAGGTGCTATATATCAGTTAATACCATTATTGTTGCCATACAGAATGTTTATTGTTGGAATCAATAACAAACAACTTAGCTGCTTCACGTATCACATTTTAAATGTATTGTGAGGTATATAATACATTTGGAAAAGTCTGCAATGAATAGTACATTTTAATTAATTAATTAATTAATTTTTAAAAAAGGTTTTATTTATTTATTTGGCAGACAGAGATCACAGGCAGGCAGAGAGACAGACAGAGAGAGAGAGGGAAGAAGGCTCCCCACTGAGCAGAGAGCCCAATGCGGGGCTTGATCCCAGGACCTGGGTTCATGACCTGAGCCGAAGGCAGAGGCTTTAACCCACTGAGCCACCCAGGCACCCCAATATGTACATTTTAAAAAAGATTTTATTTGACAGAGAGAGACACAGTGAGAGAGGGAACACAAGCAGAGGGAGTGGGAAGGGGGAAGCAGGCTTCCCAACCAGCCGGGGGCCCGAAGGGGGGCTTGATCCCAGAACCCTGGGATCAAAGCCAAAGGCAGCCAATTAATGACTGAGCCACCCAAGTGCCTCGAATATGTATATTTTAAATAATAATGAAGTGACTATCATGAGTTTATCATCTAATTTTTTTCATCCTGTTTTATTATTATTTTTTTAATATTTTATTTATTTATTTGTCAGAGAGAGAGGGAGAGAGAGCGAATGAGTACAGGCAGACAGAGTGGCAGGCAGAGGCAGAGGGAGAAGCAGGCTCCCTGCCGAGCAAGGAGCCCATGTGGGACTCGATCCCAGGACGCTGGGATCATGACCTGAGCCGAAGACAGCTGCTTAACCAACTGAGCCACCCAGGCGTCACTTTCATCCTGTTTTAAAAGTAGAATGCTATCACTGTCATTCAAGCACACTCTGTGCCCACCTTAATCTTCCTCCCCCCACCGACCCCCAGTACCCACAATTGGGAATTTTGTATTTATCATTTCCCTTCACTTTGAAAATGGCTTTGTCACCTAAATGTATTTCCCCAAATCATACAATTTTAGATTTGTTCATTTTTGAATATTGCCCAAATGGACAATCTAGTTATTTCTTTCGTTAACTTACTTTTTTCCCCAACCAACATTCTGTTTTTGTGATCTATCCCTTTTGCTGCATGTCGCAAGTAGTTCATTCATGTTCACTGTTTACACTGTCTTATTATACCAATATACCCAAGTTGATTTGTTCTAATGGTGGACGTTTATTTCATAAATGGTCATAAATGGTAAACAATGTTGCAATAATATTCTCATGCATTTTCCCTAATAACATCCAGCCCCTGATTGTATGTTTGTACCTAATGAACATATGCAGAAGTTGCTTAGTTCGTTGGAGTACTCCTGGTATGACCATGTTCAACTTTACTAGAGACAACCAAACTCCCACCAGTTCCATTGCCCCACATCCTTGAATATGGACCAATTTAAAAAATTTTTGTGACTAGTTGTGTCATGAGGAATGTTTTCCAAAACTCTTCACTCAATAAGGAGATTACTCTGGAAATCAAGTATTTCCTTAGAAGATTATCTATAGAGTAACTATGATAGGGACTAGAAATTGCTTCTGTTGGATTTACATTTGGCAAATGTAATTGGTGCAGTATGAGAGGACAGAGTTGGGAGGAAAATCAGTTATATTTAGCTGTAGCATCTGATCCTTTTCCTAATTACATCCCACACCTGCCACATGCCTTATGTCCTTGAGATGGAGTGGAGATTCTCAAAGGATGAGTTATTGCTGCAAACCTCTCTAGGACCAAATTATTATCCACATTTTGTAGCTCTTAAAGCTTGAACACCTAGGAGGAAGTAGGTATTTTTTCTTAAGTCAGAAAAAAGAATCCTAACAAGAGTTCTCATCTGGAACTTCCAGTGAGCATCTTCAAGTGAGACATATCCTTTGTTTTTCAGGGTTGTAGGACCTGGTAGAGTTTTCTCCACAAATGCTAAGGTGGCTTTGATCTTAAATTCTGTAATTCTAGGACTTACTTGGTTTTTTCCCTGCTTAGGCCTCTAGGTCACCATCATTCTAACTGTAGCTCTTGACTGAACACACCATGTGGCCAGGCATGTCTTATGTGTTGGGGATACAGAGTAAATCAATTGGACAAAGTTAGAATTCCTGACATCTCAGATTTAGAGATTGTCAAATTCACATACTGGACCAGTTTAACCTGATCCAGTAGCTGCAGGACCACATTGGGAAGCAAGGAGTAGGAAGAGATAGAATTAGGGCAATGACTGACTTTATTTACTATGTAACTAAAACATCATGAAATCATTGTAAAACCAGTATGGTGTTTCTAACTTTTAAAAATATTCATTTTTGAATTATACAACTAAATATGTGCTCATTGCAAAAATCAAATGCAGACATTTTTTTAAACAGTGATTCAATTAATTAAATGCAGACATGTTTAAAGCAAAAGTGAAAATTCTTTCTCTACCTTTCCTTTTCCAAAGTGCATTTCCCAAGATGTGATTGCTATTAAATGTGTTCTTTTCAGAGTTTTTCTATGTACATGTAAGTATATGTGAAGAATGTGTGTGTGTGTGTGTGTGTGTGTGTGAGAGAGAGAGAGAGAGAACACTGGGCACACTCATTTTAAATTATACATGTAATTCTGTAGCTCACTTACATCACTCAGTAATTTACCAGGTCATTTCTTCATTATTTACTTTACAATTTTTACCTCTTGGGCTCTCATTCTTTATTTTATTATGATGACATATTTAAAATAGGTGAATAAGTATATAAAAAATAGAATTTGCATCAGCTCTATCAACTTGTGACTAATCACCTTTACTGAGGTTTTTATATTATGCTGTTAACTTCAGATACTTTTAGAAGATAAATACTTCTTCTTCCCCAAATCTTTTAGCTCTCTCTTTCTGCAGAGATAACCACTTTTCCCCCTAATGGCATATATGTACATGTACATATACATATGTATATATATACATATGTATATATATATTTGGCTTTTATATATTTATTACATATGTATGACTTCATAAATAACATAGTTTCATTTTCATGTATTGAAATTTTATATGCGTAGTTCTTGATTTACTGGTACAAGTTAGTTATCACAACAGTAGCATAAAGAAGTATATAAAATGAGAAAATGTTTCCCTTTCTTTACCCTTTCCATTTACCAGAAATAGCAGCCCCTGTTAAGCATCTTTGCTATAGTATCATAATTATTTTATGCCTATCAAGTCTAGATTTTATTTATTTGTTTGTTTATTATTTTTAAAAGTAAGCTCTAGACCCAACATGGGTCTTGAACTCATGATCTCAAGATCAAGAGTTACATGTTCTACTGATTGAAACAGCCAGGCAGCCCTTATATTTATTTTTTATAGAAATGACCTAATATTATACCTTTTTGTACCTTACAGTTTTTCACTTATTAATTTACCTTTTTATATCTGAGCATATAGACCAATTTCAATGTTTAATAGGTGCATAGTACCTCATTGATAGATGTACCATAACTTATTTATTTATGGAATGGATCAGTTCCAGATTGATGGACATTTAGATTATTTCCATTTTCTAATTACAAAAATTCTGTAGTAAATATCCCATATATTTCTGTGTACTTGTGAAGTCATCTTTATGGCTTATATTAAATGAAAAAAATTGGTATGGATACAAAACTACACAAGTGTGCTATTTTTGTACCAGTGTCTTGGATGCTTCTTGTATTTAAATAGTGTGGTGGGGTGAAGAAAATGTTAATTTGTAAATCATGAAACGGGAGTTTCCAATCCTGACTTCATCACCAACTGTGTCTTTGGACAAATGATTTAATAAGTCTCGGATTCAAGTCCGTCATATGAAAAGTGCCAGATTTCACCCACAAAGTCACTAGGTCCATTCTAAGTAGGGAATATTTATAAACTATGATTGAAATCTCATTATAATTTTTATCACTGCGTTTGTAGCAACCCTAGGACTGAGGACAGTCATACTTTAACAGGTACAATTTCATGATAGATAATAGTACCCTGAACAAAGGTAAATCAGAATTGAAAACCCTGTGACAAAGAGCTTTTTGTATGTGTGCAAAAAATAAAGAGCTGAAAAATACGTTACTAGTAGAAAAAGTCAAGAAAACTTGACCTTTGTTTGCATGTTTAAAATATATCTAAAGATAATCAAAATTTGAGTTGGATGAGGCCCCTGACATTTCCAACAAAAGTGCTTTTGTTGAACTCGGTTAAATCACAAATGCTTGGAGAATCACACATAGGAGAAAATTAGTTTGATTTCTGGGACAGTTAATCTAATCGCCAGTCCTGAACTTTTGAATTGTGTAGCTGCTGCCCCCTGCTGGTCGGCAGCGGTGAATTCCAGTCAAGATATTTAGCATTTTTTTGATTCAGAACAAATTACAGCAGTAAAGATGGACAGAAACGATCATTCATTTAATAGAAAAAAAAAAAGTAGTTCTTACTACATTCCAAAAACTGTGATGGACACTGTGTAAATACAAACATGTTTCTTGCCTTTGTACCTATAAACGGTTGGATGCAATGTGATAAGAATTAAAACCCAAATATAAATAATGCTGTGGGAGTGTAGAGCTGGGTTTGAGGAAGTTGAGAAAGACTTCTCAGATAAACTGATATATAAATTACATCTGAAGGCATTTTACCAAGGGATGAATGGGAAGGGCATTTCAGTCTGTGCAGATATGTTCAACATGAACAAAGATGGGGCGTTTGGAAAATTACAGCAATGTGATTAAGTTAGAGAAGACACTGGGAGCAAGAGGAAGATGGTGTGAGAAAAGTGGCTCTATGTGAGCCTGAAAAGAAGGTTGGGGCAAGATTATTAAGAATCCTCCAGCTAAGAAAATTAGACTTTATCGTACAGCCATTAGAAACTTTGTAAGATGACTTTCTTTCTTTTGTTGTTGGCTAATTGAATTTATTATTTTTTCCTTTTTTCTATTAACATATAATGTACTATTTGCTTCAGGGGTACAGGTCTATGAATCATCAGTCTTACATACTTCACAGCACTTACCAGAGCACATACCCTCCCCAATGTCCATCACCCAGCCACCCTCTCCCTCCGCACCCACTCAGCAACCCTCAGTTTGTTTCCTGAGATTAAGAGTCTCTTATGGTTTGTCTCTTTCCCGATCTCATCTAGTTTCATTTTGCCCCCCAGGACCCCCCGCCCTGTCTCTCACATTTCTCATTATCAGAGAGGTCATATGATAATTGTCTTTCTCTGATTGACTTATTTCGCTTAGCATAATACCCTCTAGTTCCATCCATGTCATTGCAAATGGCAAGATTTCGTGCTTTTTTTTAAAAGATTTTTTTATATTTATTTATTTGACAGACAGAGATCGTAAGGCAGAGAGGCAGGCAGAGAGAGAGGGGGAAGCAGGCTCCCTGCTGAGCAGAGAGCCCAATGCGGGGCTCAATCCCAGGACCCTGAGATCATGACCCGAGCCGAAGGCAGAGGCTTTAGCCCACTGAGCCACCCAGGCGCCCCAAGATTTCACTTTTCGATGGCTGCATAGCGTTCCATACACTCCACTCCACACACACACACACACACACACACACACACACACACAGGAATACATTGGAATGAAATATATATATGAGATATGGCATATATATATATGTATATATATGTTCTTCATCCATTCATCTGTTGATGGGCATCTAGGTTCTTTCCATAGTTTGGCTATTGTGGACATTGCAGCTATAAGCATTCAGGTGCACATGTCCTTTCAGATCACTACATTTGTATCTTTAGGGTAAATACCCAGTAGTGCAATTGCTGGGTCATAGGGTAGCTCTATTTTCAACTTTTTGAGGAACCGCCATGCTGTTTTCCAGAGTGGCCTCACCAGCTTGCATTCCCACCAACAGTGTAGGAGGGTTCCCCTTTCTCTGCACCCTTGCCAACACCTGTCGTTTCCTGACTTGTTCATTTTAGCCATTCTGACTGGTGTGAGGTGGTAGTAAGATGACTCTTTGAAAAGGCAGAGTAAAATATACACAATAATCTTAGTATATGACCTAGTTATCAGAAACATTCTTTTTTAATTTTTTTTTAAACATTTTATTTATTTGTTTGACAGACAGAGATCACAAGTAGGCAGAGAGGCAGGCGGAGAGAGAGGAGGAAGCAGGGTCCCTGCCAAGCAGAGAGCCTGATGTGGGGCTCCATCCCGGGGCCCTGGGATCATGACCTGAGCCCAAGGCAGAGGCTTTAAACCACTGAGCCACCCAGGTGCCCCTATCAGAAACATTCTTGGTCTTTCTTCATTACTTTTTCTTTAACCTGTGGGTCAAGTGGGTCAAGATGTACTACTAGGTATTGACATCAGTTTTGTGGATTGAGAACAATAATATAAAATAGAATAGAAGAGAGCACAATAAAAATTATAAACTGCCACCATGTTTAATAGCATTATCATTTTGGGAAAACTTTGTTTCAAGTACATATGTGTGCATTGGGTTCTAATATAAAATGTGTTTCTACTGTGGGTAAACTTCACTCACATGTGAAATTTAAGAAACAGAACAAATGAACAAGGGAAAAAAAACAGAGAGAGAGGCAAACCCAGAAACAGAATCTGAACTATAGAGAATGAACTGATGGTTACCGGGGTGTGTGTGTATGTGTGTGCGTGCGCACATGGGTGAAGTAGGTGATGGGGAGTAAGTAGTACACTTGCTGTGATGAGCACCAGGTGAGGTATGGAGGCGTTGAGTCACTATATCGTACACCTAAAACTAATATTACATGGTATGTTAATTACACTGGAATTAGAAAAAAGTACCCAGTGAAGTCAAAGAGGAGGTATTATTTGAGCAGATATGTGAATGTATCAAATTGACAGGCTAGAGGAAAATGTTCAAGATAGAAGGTTTAATGCATGTAAAGGTGTGAAGAATATGATGAACACGGACAATTCTGGAACCAGAAGTAGTTTAGGATTACTGAAATTTTAAGTGAAAAGTTATTGACTTTTTGTTTGTTTTTTATCATGGATCTTTTCCTATGGCCTTCCTATGCCCTTAATTTCAAGATATACATATATATTTTATATTTTATATGTAAACATATTATATATAAATATATATTTAGGTACCAACATATATTTATATATAAGTATTTATATAAAAAATATAAATCTTATATATAATAATATTTATGTAACATTTGTGTTATAGATAATATGTAACATATATTATATAGCAATATAAATAATACATATTACTATATCATATGTAAATTTAAATATAAATCACATGTAATATATAAAATATACATACTATAAATATATATTTATGTACAGTTTTATTATAGATTTTATATTTTATGTAAATAATACATATATTATTGTAAATATAAATTATATAAATAATAGATATATAAGATGTATTATATAAATAATATGTGTTATGTATGTATTATATTATATATTGTATTATGTATAACAATATGTATTATATATATTATCTATTTTAAAGATCTTATTTATTTATTTATTTGACAGAGACACAGCGAGAGAGGGAACAAAATACAAGCAGGGACAGTAGGAGAGGGAGAGGGAGAAGCAAGCTTCCCACTGAGCAGGGAGCCCCATGCCACTGGATCCCCAGACAATGGGATCATGACCTGAGCCAAAGGCAGACACTTAACCCACTGAGCCACCCAGGCATCCCATGTTATATATATTTTAATATATATTTTCTACTGATAGGTGTTCATGTTGTTTTGCATTACTATTACAAACAATGCTGTAATAAATACTGTACCTACTTTATTATGCATATAAGAATATCTCTAGGGGCACCTAGGTGGCTTAGTTGGTTTAGAGTTTGACTCTTGATTTCTGCTCAGGTCAGGATCTCAGATGGTGAGCTGGAGCCAGGTGTCTGGCTCCCTTCTCAGGGTGAAATTTGCTTAAGATTCTCTTTCCCTCTTCCTCTGTCCCTCCTCTTCCGTGCTTGCGCAGGCTCTCTCTCCTTCTTCCTCTCTCAAAATAAATAAATAAAATCTAAAAAAAAAAAAGTCTCTTATACCTATTAGTGGTTTTACTAAATTTAAAGTTATATATGATATTTCGATCAATTCTGCTAAATTTCCCTTCAAAATGTTCTATCAAGGTAGGTTCACGGTACTAGTGTATGAGAGTGGCTGGTTTCCCACGTCCTTGCCAGGGATATATTCCATAAGTCCTTCTGAGGGCGCCTGTGTGGCTCAGTCGGTTAAGAGACTGCCTTCAGCTTGGGTCATGATCCTGGTTCTGGGAAGGAGTCCCACTTTGGGGGTCCTGGCTCCACAGGGAGTCAGCTTTGCCCTCTGACCTTCTCCCCTCTCATGCTCTCTCACTCAACGGATAAATACAATCTTTAAAAAATAAGTCTTTTTGAATTTTAAGATTATCACTTTGTCAGGTAGGCTATTATTAATGACAGATTTTCAACCAGTCAGTATAATGAAGGGGCAAAGACCACTGCTATTTTAGTCAGACGGATGTCAGTTCATAACTAGGTTTTGACACCTGCTATCCCTGCTAATTAAATTGGTTAAAAGTGATAGTGTTGTGGCAAGTTTACATGTGAAGTGTACAAAGAACATATTTATGGAAAGAGTTCAATAGGATTTATCATTACAATAGGATTTGGAGCAAATAGTGGGCATTAAGCAATAGGTCATTAGTTTTCGCTAATTTATCAGTAATTGAGTTGGTCCCTTTAAGAGTTTGAGGTTCACATTTTCCAAAAAGATAACCAGAATGTACACTGAAAGTGCAGCAAACTATTTCAACAGGTGTTGTTCTGTGAAATCTGAGATTAAAAGGTGCTGTTAGGCGACTAATCAGGCTGGGCATTTTTTTTTTTAAGATTTTATTTATTTATTTGACAGAGATCACAAGGAGGCAGAGAGGCAGAGAGGAGGAAGCAGGCTCCCCGCTGAGCAGAGAGCTGCATGCGGGGCTAGATCCCAGGACCCTGGGATTATGACCTGAGCTGAAGGCAGAGGTTTTAACCCACTGAGCCACCCAGGGGCCCCAGGCTGGGCATTTTTAACATTTAGACGCCGGAGGATTAAAATCCACCATGACTATGATTGAGTCATGTATTGACTGTAGGTACCCGGTTTGGGATTACCAACAGGTAATTACCCTTTTTCTGCGGGGGGGGGGGGGCTGGTTAAAAAGTGGTTCTCGTCAGAAAAAAACTCTCAGATTTCAAGATGGTCCTCTTCCTCCCCAAACACTGCAGGAACCTGCCAGCCCCAAGATGGCGCTTTCCCTAATCATCTTTGGGAATCGAGATTTCCATAACGTGGGTCACGCACTGCAAAGGCCGTTTTGCCATTACCCAAGATGGCGAACTGCACAGCTTCACAGTTTCCAGGTTTCAATATGGCTTCCCCAGACCGAATCTACGGAGGTTAATCTCAGGAACCCAAGTAAAATCGCGCGGAAGTAGCGTAAGCGGAAGTTGCGCACAGCCCACCTCTCCGCCCCCAACAGTCTGCCCCCATTCCATACGCCCCGCCCCCGGTGGCGCGGAGTGCAGAGCCAAGATGGCGGCCGAGTTGGAGTACGAATCTGTTCTGTGTGTGAAGCCCGACGTTAGCGTCTACCGGATTCCTCCCCGGGCCTCCAACCGCGGTTACAGGTACTAACCCCGAGGCACGGCAGCACACGCATACCGGGTCGGGGATGACAGTTTCCTCCTCAGGTAGCACGCTGCGCGTCCCTTGCCACTGCCACCTCTGGGTTGTCACCTTGTTAGCCTGCCCACCTGGATTGTTATGGCCCTGCCCTCCTGTACTTTCCCCACTGTGGAATGCCATCCTGGTTTCCTCGCTTTTAGAAAAATTACCGTCTGCATCCTCACACCCCTCCTCCCTTGGGCCCCTCTGGGTTACCATCTGCTCCCCATCATTCACATCCAATCGTCCCTGCTCCATTGCCAGTCACCGTTCGTTCTTTCCTGCGTCCTTCAGTTTGTCACCCTTGTCGAGACCCCCTCCCGTCCTCCCTCATACCCATTACCAGTACCCAGTACGCTTTTGTTGATAGTCTTTGTTGGCCGTTCTGTAGGTGATACAGTTTATCTTCTGTGCTGTTGTCAGTCTTGCTACCAAATATCATCCACCATTTGGTTTTCCTTTCAGTTCTTTGGCTAGTGGGCAAAGGTTAGGATTATAGGTTTTCCAGTGGTTGTCCATTCTGTTTCTTTTCAGTACGTTTTCTTGATGATTACATAGTATTTTCTATCCCCCTCCCCCTTAACCTCTGCTATAGCTTTTTCTCTCCAGAGTTTATGGAGCATTTTCTCTGTAGTGCCAACTAACCACCTTGTAATCCGATAACAGTGAGGTTCTGAGGATGCTGTAGGAAGTCATGAGGCCATGTAGTGGAAAGAGTTAACATGTTAACTGGATTACATGCTAAGAAATATGAGTATGACCTCTGACAACTTAACAGCTGTATGAGTTGAGACAAATCTCTTAGCTTTTCCAAGCTTTAGTTTTCTCATCTGTGAAATGGGAAAAAAAAACTAATAATAATAAAACCTGCTCTGGTTATGTACCTCACAGAAGTTTTGGAGTGTTAAATGAAATAATATAATGTGAAAGAATTTAGGAAACAGTAAAGCAGCATGTAAATATATAGGATACTGTTCTTACTGTTCTCTGATCCACATCACCATCATGATTTTCCTTTTGGCATTTATTATTACTTTGACTGTTGTGCTTCTCTTGTGTCCATTATTTTGCCTCTTTACGGGAGAGGCATTCATCATCAGTTCATCATCAATCAGTATCTTGCTGACCTGTGCATTAGACCCTGTGGGTTGTACCTTTTGGCAAAGAGGTAGTCCTAATTCCAGTCTTTGAATCAGACTCCAAATTGACCATGAATAGGAATCTACATGCTTTCTGATGGTAGTTACAGGTAGTAATGTGTGTGACTCAACTGAGATATCTTCCTTGGGAAGCTCCCCTTGGCCCTTTCATTCTCGCTTTAGTATGTTCTCTGCATGCTTCCGCAACACCTATGCTTATCTCTGTCATAGTGAGTGCTCTTCCTTCTGTACTGTAATTGATTGCTCTGTTTCTCCAGACTAGTTAAGAACAACTTGTTTTTTTTCTAATTTTATAGTACCAGGGTCTACTATAGTGTCTGGCACATAGTGGGCACTCTAAATATGGAAGAAATTAGTAGGTTAAACTTAATCACGTAAGTTAGCATTGATTGAACTGCTAAATAAGGTGGAATAGCCCAACTTTAGTAGTTAAGACTTCCTAGAGGATAGGATATACCATAAAGTGGGGTTCTCTTCTTTTTCTTCTGCTTTAAGGTTTTTTAAAAGACCTTCCTTCTCTGACCCATCTGCATTCTCTACCTTCACTTCCTAGTTTATCCTGAGCTTTTTATCCTTATGTCCTTAATAGCAGTGAGCCATCAAAACAGTTTCTTAATTTTCCTCTTTTTCTTGTTATCTATGTTTTCCTGCTTACTGTTGACATTTGTAATCCTCCAAAAGGCATGTTATCATTATCCACCCCTTCTATAACGAATGAAGAGAGCTGCACTAAGTTTGCATCAAGATTCCCATTTATTTGCTTTTGGCAAGACACTTAACTTTTTTTTTTTAAGCTTTTATTTATTTGGGAGAGAGAGAGAACGAGAGAGCACACAAGGAGTGCCTGGTTGGCTCAGTCGTTGAGTGTATGCCTTTGGCTCAGGTCATGATCCCAGGGTCCTGGGATTGAGCCCTGCATTGCAATGCATTGGGCTCCCTGCTTAGTGGGAGGCCTGCTTCTCCCTCTCCCTCTTCCTCTCCCCAGGCTTGTGTTCCCTCTGTAGCTGTCTCTCTCTCTCTCTCTGTTAAATAAATAAATAAAATCTTTAGAAAAAAAAAAA
>ML101014.1:91111-153227 GCA_003697995.1 Taxidea taxus jeffersonii
AAAAAAAAAAAGAGTGCACAAGCATGGGGAGCAGCAGAGGGAGAGGCAGAGGCAGACTCCCCACTGAGCAGGGAGCCCGACATGGGGCTTGATCCTAGGATTCTGGGATCATGACCTGAGCCAAAGGCAGATGCTTAACTGACTGAGCCAACCCAAGTGCCCAACACTTAACTCTTTTGAACTGTGGTTTCCTCATTTGTAAAAATGGATATACTACTTACACCTTGCAGTATCCTCTCACTTAATTTTCATAAGAGTAAGCATAATGCCTGGCATGTAATAGATGCTTGATAAACATTACTTTTATGTCTTTTTGTCTGCCTGATCTTGTTTACAGAACCCATTTTCCATTATGAGCATGACTTCTTCAGGCTGCCATTTAAGGAAAAACTGGGCTTTTTAGGAAGCAGGAGTCACTTCGTTTGAGTGACTAAGATCACCTAGTGTGAGCTGTTGCTTCTTAGGCTTTCACTGATAGTTTAGGTCTATGAGAAAGTTATAAATGATGAAGAAATAGTATCCCAACCTATAACAATTTTTATATTCATCACTGCCCTCCTCCTCAGCCAAATCAATAGTACGCTTAATAGTCTGTTTTAAGGTAATAAGAATGCTGGACTTTGAAGTTAGGCATTATTACTTACTGTGTTACTGTTCTTCACCTAGAGAGACAGAGATAATAGGCTTTTCATGCCTGTTCCATATGATTGCTGTAGGGATTTATTACTGAGGTGAATGAAAATTTTTGAAGTCAGTTCAGAAGACCAGTGAAACCAAGGGTTCCTCAGGCTAGGTCTTGGGGGTGGGAAAGGAGCTAAGGTTCAGGGCTGAAGGAGACTGCTGCTGGGGATACCCATTCACTTACTGAGAATTTGTTAAATATTGGCCACTAGACACGCAAGGTAAGACAAGGAACTTGTCCCAGGAAACACATCTAGTAGGCTTGTTCTGATATATTCAGTATACTGTCTTTAGCTTACAGAGGTATAATAGAAGTAATGACCATATAGAAAAAAATTAAATTACAGGGACCTTTAGAGCATTGTAGTCTGGATCAGATTCAAGTACTTGAGCGCCTTTGAGACAGGGCATCAAGAGAGGTGGATGTGACAAAGATTTGTCTTATAAATCCTGTTCAAAACCTGTGCTTTCTCTTTTCCACCTTTTGCTTGCCATCTTGTTAAACTTACTATTGTTTAGATATACTTTTGTTACCTTTCTAACTTGTGAGTGTTTGTCTTTGGGTTTCTAAGGGATGAGTCTGTTTTGTTTTGTTTTTAAGATTTTATTTTTAAGTAATCTCTGCACCAACATGGGCCTTGAACTCACAACCCCGAGATCGAGAGTCACGTGCTCTACTGACTGAGACAGCCAGCTGCACCAGGATAAGTTATTAATAACTTTTACTTTACCCTCTCTTTTCCACATGCTGACAAAATCACAAAAGGCACTGCTTTGTAAAATTGGTCATATTTAAATGTCTTAGATTTCATTCCAATTCATTTATCATCATACAGATTATAAGTATTCAGTATTTGTAATGTTTCCATGGACATCGGTATGTTTAGCCCACATGTCTTTCCTAAACTCCAGACTCATATTCAAATGCCTTCTCTGTATCTTCGCTTGAAAATCTGTTTGCTATCTCAAACTCTACATATTCAGAACTGAACTCTTGATCTTTCTTCCCAGACATTGCTCTACCTATAGTCTATCTCTGTTATTGGCAGCTCCTTTGCTCAGGCTAAAATCTTCAGAGTCATTCATCCTTGACTTTTCTCTTTCCTTCTACCTCACTTTAAATCCATAAGAAAATCCTTCTTTGCTTTAAATATATCCAGAATGTAGCCACTTCTGCTGCCCCCTCTTCCTAGTCACCATTATGACTCCTAGATTACTGCAGTAGTCTCTTAACTAATCCCCATGCTTCGTCACTTACATCCCTATATTGCTTCTACACACAACAGACAAAGTAATCCTTTTAAAATAAAAGGAAGATTGGGGTGCCTGGGCGGCTCAGTAGGTTAAGCATCTAACTCTTGATTTTGGCTCAGGTCGTGATCATCTCAGGGTCATGAGATCGAGCCCTGTGTCTGGCTCCACATTCAGCGGGAAGTCTCTGCTTGAGATTTTTCTGCCTCCCTTCTCCTCTCTTCTCAAATAAATTAAGTCTTTTAAAAAACAGCTACTCTCTTAAAACAAATAAAATAAAAGGAAGATCATGATCATGTTTCACCTCTGCTTAAAACCTGTAATGGCTTCTTCACTCAGAGTGAAAGCCAAAGTTCTTACAAGGCCTATAAAATTTGGCCCTCTGTTACCTCTCCCACTTCATCTCTTAATTTATTTTATTCTTACTGTAGCAGCTTCCTTTTTTTGAGGGCAGACATTCCAGACACACTCCCATCTCAGCACCTGTTGACTAATTGTTCTAGTCCTGGAATCACCCCCTTTCTCCAATATCTGCATGAGTAACTTTCTTGCTTCCTTCACATTTTTGCTTACATTTCACTTTGTTAATAAGGTATCCCCAATCACCTTCTTGAATGTTGCAGCCTGTTTACTCTCCCACTACCCTCCCAATTTCCCTTTTCTGCCTCTGCATTTTCTTTTTTACTGTAGCACTTATCATCTTCTGAGATACTATTTATATTGCTTATTTTTTGTTTTTTTAATTACTTGTTTTCTATTATAATGTAAACCTCATGAGGGTAGAAGTCTTTGTTTTGTTCATTCACTGTTGTATCCCAAGCACTCAGAATAGTGCCTGTGACTTAATATACACTCTGTAAATATTGGTTGAATTCAGTGAAAGATGTTGATACATTTAGGGATTTGTGAAGGGTTCTATTACCAGTATGATTTATTTAGTAGACTTTGTTGTTACCTGATCGGTAAAATACTGTTATATAAATTATTATCTGCAGTAGGGAAATGGTAATATTACGAGAATTTTAAAAAATTGCTTATATTTGTACTTTACGTGTTTTTATTGGTGCTTATTGGATAATCCTTACATAGTAAGGACTTGTTTGCTTTGGGCTATATGTACTAATGAGGCATCTGTGTAGAGGGGTCATGACTTATTCTTATTGATTATTTAATAGGTAGAAAGAATAAGCAACCCAGGACAGCAAAATAGAACTGTGACAAATAATTTGTGTAGGTTTTTAGTAATTAAAGACATGGACCTGAGACTTCTTATTTTCCTATCCTAGGGCATCTGACTGGAAATTAGACCAGCCTGATTGGACTGGTCGCCTCCGAATCACTTCAAAAGGGAAGATTGCTTACATCAAACTTGAGGATAAAGTTTCAGGTAATCTCTGCTGGTGACTCTCTGACATATTAAGAGTATTAGTTTGGTGGATTTATAAGTACATTTAAGTTGGGGACTGGAATGGAAGTATTTTTTAACTGGAGTTTTAGATATTTGAATCTTTTGCCCAAAGAAGTCTTTTTCTTACCTGTCAGGGGAGCTCTTTGCTCAGGCACCAGTAGAACAATATCCTGGTATTGCTGTGGAGACAGTGACAGATTCCAGCCGCTACTTTGTAATCCGGATCCAGGATGGTACTGGTAAGGAATCTGGGATTTTGAATGGGATGATAGTAGGAAAATAGGTAATGCACTTCAATGAAAGTGTGTCCTAATTGCATTTATCTTTCTTTAGTTTACTAAATTTTTCCTCTCCTTTCTCCATAGTTAACTGTAGTTGCTAAAAGCAAAGACAAGGATTAACACGTTATTGGTAATACATATGAACGCAAGTTCAAGACACGGTCATTAATAGGTAGACGTAAATAAATCAAAGTGTCTAACTAACCCAAGAATTACACATATTGCCCATTCACTCATTGTTTGTGGTGGGTTTTGGTGGGACTGTCTTCAATCATCTATGTTAGGGCAGTCATTCTCTATCTTTTCTCGATAGTCTCTATCAGAGATTGTCCTAACTTGTTGTTAGGACACAGTTAGTAAATATTTTAGATTTTTGTTCTCAACCATAGCTACTTAATTCTGCTGATGTAGTGTGAAAGCAGCCGTATAATATGTAAACAAATTGGTGTAGCTGTGTTCAAGTAAAATGTTACTTACAAAGACAAGCAATGGCAGAATTTGGCCCTTGGGCTATATGTAGATTGTGGACCCCTGGGCTGTGAGAAAATGTTTCATGTTCTGGACTTTTCACAGGGTGGAATTTTCCCCAGGGGTACTTCCTATTGTGAATATTCCTATCTTTTTCACAGGGCGTAGTGCTTTCATTGGCATTGGCTTCACAGATCGGGGTGATGCCTTTGACTTTAATGTCTCCTTGCAAGATCACTTCAAGTGAGTGAAACTTGTCCTTTAGTTACCTGGTTAAAAGGTTTTAGATGTGCTCCTTTTTAGTTGAATGGACGCTCTTTTACTTCCTGGTTTCTGTATTTGGTAAACTAGTGCATTATGCATTTGAATCTTTCCACTTGCTGTTTCCTTACATTACCTCTGTATCTGCTCTATCCTTTCCTTAAAACCTGGAACATGTTTTTGGTCCCTTGTATGGTATTTTGAGATGCTTTTGCTTATGTCTCTGGGGAGTTGTGCTTTTAAGTGGCTGAGGGAGGCATACAATAATAGCAGGACTGTATGGAAGATAGTGAGGAGTTGTGGGGCAGTTTTGTGACTTTGTGTAGCTGACATGTTTTATGTCTGTTTCCACATTTCTTCCGCCTGCCTGGTTTTGGCACAGCTGTGGTGGGTAGCATCATGCACACTGTCAATTTCCTACTTCAAGGGCAGGCATAGGCACAACTCTGCTTTTCTGCCTCAGAACTCTGAAACTGTGGAAGTCCACTCACTTGGCATAGGAATGCAGCCTGGAAGGACTGAGGAATTAACACTCCCTCAGGGGCAGCGCTCAATCATGGAGGATGGGAATTGGCAGCTAAATGCTGTCCTTGGAGGGACAAGTTAAATATGTATTCTGTGTGGCTCCTCAGTGCCACTGAACCCTATTGCCCTCTTTCATGGCTTTTCTTCCTTTCCTTCTTCATTCTTCATATTCCCTCACTCTGCTTTCTGGAATGCTGTCTTCCATAAGTTAGTTACACTCAGGTTTGTGTGTCGGACTCTCAGGCAGTCCAGATTAACATAATTTACTCTTTTAGGTGGGTAAAGCAGGAATCTGAGATTTCCAAAGAATCTCAGGACATGGACAATCGCCCCAAGTTGGATCTGGGTTTCAAGGAAGGACAGACCATCAAATTGAGCATTGGGGTGAGTATGCTTTCTTTCCCCCACTCCCTATATTTCTGCAATAAGCTTGTGACTTTTTCTTTCTCTTCTCTGTTTTCTCTATGTAGAACATTACAACTAAGAAAGGAGGTGCTTCTAAGCCCAAGACTACAGGGTCTGGGGGCCTAAGCTTGCTCCCACCCCCACCTGGAGGCAAAGTCACTATTCCCCCACCATCCTCCGTTGCCATCAGCAATCATGTCACTCCACCACCCATTCCAAAATCTAACCATGGAGGTAGTGATGCAGGTAAACTCTTCATAACTTTGAGAAATCATCATATCTTAGGTTTTGATTGGGTAGCACCTGTTTGTCAAGGAGTATCTTGATGTTTTTGCTGTTAAATGGCACTAGGTACTGACATGGTGATTCTGGCAGCCTCTAATAAGGAATTAAAGCTTTTCTAGTAGACCAAGAGTCATGATATTTGGCAGGTTCTTTGTTGGAAAATGAGTAGATTTAATGACTATTTTCTTCATTTACCTTGGTGAGATGCTAGTAGGCCTGAGAGTCAGATGGAGTAAGGTTTTGATCATAGCTCTTCTATTTTATATCTGAATATATTTGGTAACATTATTTACATTTTGGGGTCTCAATATCCTTTTTTGCTTTTTAAAGATTTTATTTGAGGGGTGCTTGGGTGTTAAGCGTCTGTCTTCGGCTTGGGTCATGATCCCAGGGTACTGCAGTCGAGCCCTGCATCTGGCTCTCTGCTCAGCAGGGAGCCTGTGTCTCCCTCTCCCTTTGCCTCCCGCTCCCCCTACTTGGTGCTTGTGTGCTCTCTTCTCTCTCTGTGCCAAATAAATAAATAAAATCTTAAAAAAAAAAAAGATTTTATTTGAGAGAGAAAGTGTGCATGGGGGTGGGGGGGGGAAGGGGCAGAGTGAGAGGGAGAAGCAGATTCCCTGTTGAGCAGGGAGCCCAACGTAGGGCTCAATCTTAGCACCCTGGGATCATGACGTGAACTGAAGGCAGATGCTTAATGGACTGAGCTACCCAGGCATCCCGTCTCAATATCCTTAACTGCAAAATGGAGACTTAGAATTACCCCAGGATTATAAAGGAGAAATGACCACCTAGCACAGTCCTTTGAACATTGTCGCCATTCGTTAAATGTTATTTTTTTTATCTTTTGTTTCTTCCCAAAGGCATTAGGGAGAAAATTAGACAACATCTGGGTTTGTGAATACATTTTCACTCTTCTGTATTATCTGAGGGGAAAAAGAATAAATAAAGTTTTTCCATTTCAAGAATGGGAACATTAGGGGCGCTTGGGTAGCTCAGTGGGTTGAGCCTCTGCCTTTGGCTCAGGTCATGATCTCAGGGTCCTGGGATCGAGCTCCACATCGGGCTCTCTGCTCAGCGGGGGAGCCTGCTTCTCCCTCTCTCTGCCTACTGTGATCTCTCTATAAAATAAACAAATAAAATCTTTAAAAATAAATAGATAAATAAATAAATGTTAACTCTTCTCCAAAAAAAAGAAAAAAAAGAATAGGAACATTAGAACTTGGGAAGGAATTCTCCAAAGATTAGAGAAGCAGGTATTAGAATCTGTACTTTTAACTTACTGTATTACAGGTATGTAGAGCATTCATATCATTGATTGCTAAGAGTAAACTTCTTTTGAAAGTTTGACGTAAAAATGGTTATAACCTACATCTTTTCATAAGTGTCTCCAGAAGGCACTGGGTATAATGTCTAAGGTTTACTTTTAATTTTTTTGAATTAAGCTATTTATTTTAAGATAATCATAGGTTCACATGCAGTTGTAAAAAATAACACAAAGAAATCCTGTGTACCCTTTACTCAGTTCCCCTAAATGGTAACATTTGCAAAACCAAAGTCAGATACCACCAGGAAATCGACATCGATACCATCTACTGATCTTATTTAGATTTCATCAGATTTACGTGTTCTCATTTATGTGTATTTGTGTGTTTTTAGTTCTATGCACTTTTATTGTGGGTAGGTTCCTGGATCCATCACCATGGTCAGGATACAGAACAGCTCCATCAGTACAAGGATCCCTCATGTCATCCATTTATAACCGTACCTACCTCCTGTGTCCTGCTTCACACCCCTCCACTAACCCTAAGCAATCACTAATTTCTTTTCTCTCTCTATAATTTTGTCACTTCTGTGAATGTTATGTAAGTGGGGTCATAGAGTACATAACTTTTGGGGATTGGCTTTTTCCACTCAGCATACTTTCCTTGAGATTCATCCAAGTTGTGTCTGTCAGTAGTTTCTCTGTTGTTGGGTAGTAGTTCATGGTATGGAAGTACTACAGTATGTTTAACCTTCACCCGTGGAAAGACATCTGGGTCGTCTTCAATTTTTGACTATTATAGATTAAGCTGCAGTGAACATTTGTGTATAGATTTGTTGTTTTTTTTTTAAGATTTTATTTATTTATTTATTTGACAGAGAGAGATCACAAGTAGGCAGAGAGGCAAGCAGAGAGAGAGGAAGGAAAGCAGGCTCCCTGCTGAGCAGAGAGCCTGATGCGGGGCTCGATCCCACGACCCTGGGATCATGACCCGGGCCGAAGGCAGAGGCTTTAACCCCTGAGCCACCCAGGCACCCCAGAGCATAAGTTTTTATTACTAAACTATAAGTTTTTATTACATTTTCCCTTTTCTTTCTCTTCTCTTTACTGTGTATTCAGATATCCTTTTAGATTTGGATTCTCCTGCTCCTGTCACGACACCAGCATCAGTTCCAGTTTCTGCAGGCAATGACCTGTGGGGAGACTTTAGCACTGCATCCAGGTATGAACCTCGTGAAACCACCATACTCTCAGTCAGAGGATATGTTACAGTTAAATGAAGTCTTGATCTGGGAAAGCAGGGCATTTGCAGGTCATACAGAGTCTTCGGCAGGAATTCTAGGTAAAGTAGTAGGGGAGTGTGGGGGATGGTGGGGTAAGAGAGTTGTAGGATGATGTTTGAGTGGGATATCTCAAGACTTGATAAGTAGAATTTCTGCGAGGTATAGTTTCAGAAATTCTGGGCAGCAATTTCTTGGAAGCTATTACGTGAAGAATGGAGTAGCTATCCTAATTCCTTTGGCTTTCTCTCTCTTCTCCTGTCTTGCAGCTCTGTTCCAAACCAGGCACCACAGCCATCCAACTGGGTCCAGTTCTGAATAGCATTGGCAGGACATTAAGGACAGACTTGAAGAAAAAAAAAATGACCTTGAGGGCACCAATCTGTGAGGGAAGCTAGGAACTCCTACTGTCCCCAGAATCAAAATTACTGGACAATCTTTTTCATAGCTTCTCCATTGCATTCAAGCTGGTTTATGTCACTCCCTTATGTTGTTACTTGCTGTACAGCCAAGAAAGTATCCCTTATCTCCTGTTCACTATTAAGGCAGGGGAATAATGGGTCTTACCATACTTGTGGCTGACCATGCAGGGCTCAGAAGGCCAGTTCTCTTTGCGGCGGGGACAAACTCTATCATCTGTAAAATTTTTCTCCCTTCTTTTCAATTCTTACTTCTTTCCGAATCATCTCATGACCCTGTGTGCCCTATTTAGCAATTTCAGGGGAGACAGAAACCTTGAAATTTCCTTTTCCATTAACCTAAGACCCTAGCAATGGGCTGACTGACCTCAGTGTTTACAAATTGAGAGTTTTGATAGGGATAGGTGTGAAGAAAGACCTGTTTCCTGGGTCTGTGTTATATATCCTCCTTCAGGCTTATCCTGTTCAGTGAACACCCAGTGCCAGGTGCAGCTCCGTCACCCTCTCATGTGTTTACATGTTTCTTTCTATGCTCAGAGGGTCTTGCTGGTGGCACTTTCACTGTTCTTTGTTTGCTGAATAGTGCAACATCTTTGATCAGTGGGTGTCTCTTGGATGAAGGAGGTTCAAGGGGCCATGTTTCCCAAGTTACGTTGTAGAGAAACGTTTACTTTCTTGCAGCTCCATCTAGTTGCTGCATTTGAAGTATGGCATTGCTTTGTATTTGCCCCATTATTTGACCTGAAGTTGAAGGGTTTAGAGTTTTTAACTGGATATGTAGAGCAGAGGGGTTGAAAGCACGTAGCTCTCTTTCAGGACCCATATTGCCTTGCTGCCTGGGTATCTGGCCCCTTTCCATAAACATTTATTTTTCAGTCCATCTAGCTCTTCCGTAGAAAGCTGCTATTACCTACATCGCCATCTATGAAGGAAGTCGGAGAGTCCATGGCACAGGCTGTGATAGGTTTGCCCAAGTGATGGCCTTGATAAACCGTCACCTGGGATATCTCAGAAGCAAGTTACTCTCCCTCCACTTTCCCTTCCCTCTACCTTACCATTCCTTTTACGATGCTGTGAAGAGAGTTCCCTTTCTTGGATGAATGGGCACTCTCTATTTTGTTAATGGGCAGTTTTGAGGATGAAATAGGATATCATTTCTTCCCTTAGCACTTCTTTGGATGTGTACACTTTGGCTGAAAGGAGTCTTATATTTAGTTTCAAAATATATTCACTCTCCTGCATTTCCTTCCTGACTCTTAACTTTGGGTCCATTTTTTTTTTTCATTGCCTCCTGTTCCAGGCAGCTCTATTCTTACAGAGCCATGGCAGGATATTTTAAAATTCCAATAGAAAACACTAAATGGGAAGTTCTGTAGAATCACTAGTGACTGACTACTGGGAACCTATTTTCTGAATCTTCCTTCATGTTGTGTTCTTTGTATTCTCAAGATGATAATATATTATGTATTTGAATTGCTGAAAAATTAAAAAATGAAATTTAAAATATATGTATATAAAGCATATGCTGTATTGGTGCAATAATGGTAATTAAAAGTGTGGAAAAAGGTAGTGTCTCCTTTATCTTTTAATTTGTCTATTTCAGTGCCTTTTTAATTTAACTGACCCAGTATAAATGGGCCACTGGGTAATAAACAGACATTTTATATCTATTACTCTTTTTCAAGAGGTAGGTTCAGGTTAAGTTCTGCCTTTTTAAATTCAGGTTAGACTTCTTCCCTCATGGTTCAAAACCCACAGAGCACTCCTTGGAGAGATAATATGAATTATTTGCTGGAATAGTTCCTTTCCTTTGCTTCAGATTATCTTCATGATCTAGGCCACCTCTCATCCCAGAACCATGAGATGGAGCCAAAGTTAAGGCCATAGACTTTGGAAGTCAGAAGGATCTTGGAATTTTCATTCAGTGATTTTCACAGAAGGTGAATCAAAATGACATATGTGTTTGCCCTTTTTTTTTTTTTTTTAATAAAGTAACACACTTCTCCCTCCAGAGGTTCTGTGGCACCTCCTCCATTTGATTTTCTAGAGTAGGGCCTGGGTGGCTCTCCTAACCATGGGCCTTTCTTATCATTACTGAGGTGGTGAGGCACTGTCATTGATAGAGAAGTGTATCCTAAACCTCAGGTCTTATTTGGGGAAAAATGTGGACAATCAGGTTTTTTTTTTTTTTTTTTTTTTTTAGCTTAATCCCCTCAGTTATACATTTGTATCTACCTTCATAGTTGTAGTGTGAACTTTTATTACTCCACTTCCTCCATTCTGATGACCTTCTAGGCAGTTGGCTTACCTCTAGCTTTCTTTTCCTCCAGCTCCAGTTCAGCTTACCTGTTACCACCAGAATCATCTTCCTCCCTGAGCCCTGCTGATGCCCTTTCTTCCCCAGCTCATTGTCTTTAATGATTTTCTTTTGCATATAGAATAAAGTCCATAGTACCATTTCATCCTCAACTGTTTTCCCTTCCACTCACAGTATGCTCCTGGAACTAGGGGACTGGTCATTCTTCAGAAGCCATTAGCACCATGAGCACTGTTTGCTTGCTCAAATTCCCTCTGCCTAGAATACCTTCCTGTCTGTTGAAATCCTTTGCATTTCATAAAGCTCGTGTAAATGCTACTTCATGAAATGTCACCTATCCTCCCAGTCTGAAAAATGATCTCCCTTGCTTTGTTTGGGTTGCTGTTGAAATTCTTACTGGTTTGGGGCGTGTGGGTGACTCGGTTGGGCGGCTGCCTTCGGCTCGGGTCATGATCCTGGAGTCCCGGGTTGGAGTCCCGTGTCAGGCTACCTGCTCGGCAGGGAGTCTGCTTCTCCTGCTGACCTTTCTCCTCTTATGCTCTCTTTCTCTCAAATAAATAAATAAAATCTTAAAAAAAATTAAAAAAGAAATTCTTACTGGTTTGTAAACTCTTTGAATATAATGACCATGTCTTCATTTTCATATGCTTTACCATACTTCCCGTATACCTTTTTATGTAGTTGATAACTCATTAAATATTTGTTGAATTAACAGTGATTTCAGTGAAGAAGGACTAGAAATCAGTAAGTTGGGTGTTTTAGTTCTTTTACTTATTCTCAGGGTTGTTCCTTGCTACATGACATAAGTATTCCTTAACGCTTTGTCATAGTTGGAGAAAATCTCATTTGTGTGCTCCAGAGTCCGCCAGTATTAGGGATCGGAAAGCAGTGATGAAGAAAAATTTTACTTTGGTACTTTGGCTATGACCTGGGAGAAGAAAAACAATATTATAAAGCACAGCTGTGGGTAGGTTTGGTAGCTTACTGTCTCATTTTGATTATTACAACTGTCTAAGATTACATTGCACTTTGGCTGTTTTAGTTATTTTCTAGCTTCTAAAAAAACCATTTCTGTTATTGCCTCTTAACTGTACATGAAGAGAATACATACGGTTTGTGACTAGGGGATTCCTACTCAGGAGCTCCCCATCAATCACACATTCTCTAGAGAAGGAAAGGAAAAATGAAGAGCTTTATCTTTACTTCCAGGTCCTTTGAGCCTGGAGGATATATGTAGCCTTATGATTGTTTTCATAGAAATTTTATGGCTTGGCATTTATTTCAGATTTTGCAATAGTCATTTTCAGTCCCCTTTTGAAAGATAAGATACAGGGGTAGTAGGTTTTTTAAAAAGCTCTGCTATAGGGATGCCTGGGTGGCTCAGTTGGTTAAGCGGCTGCCTTCGGTTCAGGTCATGATCCCAGCGTCCTGGGATCGAGTCCCACATCGGGCTCCTTGCTCGGCAGGGAGCCTGCTTCTCCCTCTGCCTCTGCCTGCCTCTGTCTGCCTGTGCTCGCGCGCGCTCTCTCTCTCTCTAATAAATAAATCTTAAAAAAAAATTTAAATAAATAAATAAATAAATAAAAGAAAGATAAGATACAGGGGTAGTAGGTTTTTTCAAAAGCTCTGCTATAGGGACGCCTGGGTGGCTCAGTCATTAAGTGTCTGCCTTTGGTTCAGGTCATGATCTCATGTGGGATCGAGCCCCATGTGGGGCTCCTTGCTCAGTGGGGAGCCTGCTTCTCACTCTCCCACTCCCCCAGCTTGTGTTCCCTCTCGCTGTGTCTCTTTCTGTCAAATTAAAAAAAAAAAAGTCTTAAAAAAAAAAAAAGCTCTGCTATATTTGATTTGCCTATTTTGGAGCCGGGAGTAAAATAATTGTCCGTGGTGACCTCATGTCCTGCCTTACCAGTCTGAGAATAGTGTCATCCCCTCAATTAAATACAATAGTGCATTAAGACCCATTGTGGATTACTTGCTTTTTAATACTTTCTTTTTTCTTTTTTCAGTGTGCTCTGCCACTGAACCTGTAATAGGAAAAAGGCACTGGAGGGAGCACTTTCTGTGAAATGCTTAATCTGACTGCATATCAGTATGGGGCCACTAGAGGGCGAGCTCCCTCTAGCAACTCTAGCCCAACTGTAGGAAAATACTGCCCAGATGTCCTGGTGACAGGGAAGGTGTTTAAGAAGAAAGACATAAAAGAAAGACTCAAGAGCCATATTTATGGAGTCTAGACATGCATTTGATGCAAAGTTTGTTGGGAATGTAGAAAAATTGCTGTTTTGGTAGGCAGAATATGAAGTAGAGAATTAAACTTTCTTTAGACTTTAATACTTAAATAAATATTTGAATGGGGAATATACTTAATTTTAATAACCCCCCCCATCAAAATAGATGTTTAATAGGGAGTAAAGTGTAGTAGTGGTTATGGCATGGATTTGGGAGGGAACAAATTGCCTTGGTACAAAATTTTGCTTTGCCACTTGCTGGCTTTTTAACTTTGGACAAGTTACTTAACCTTTGTTTGCCTTAGTTTCCTCATGTGCAGTATGAGGATAATAGTTCCTACCTTATTGGGTCATTGTGACAACAACATTAAAATTTTAAAGTGCTCAGAACAGGGTCTGGCACGTGGTATTACTACAGTACTGCTGCTTGGTGGCTGTTCTAATTCTCGGTATCAGAATATGCAATGAAATGGTAAGTGTAAGGGTAAAGTGCTGTGACTTCCTTTCTTTTTTAAAAGAAAATTTGGGAATACAACATATTCATTTGATACATTTATATATTTTAATAGGAGTACCACTGTTGTGTTGCTAACACCTTTTTTTTTTTTTAAAGATTTTACTTATTTTAGAAAGAGAAAGCTTATGGCCTCCGGGGGAGGTGGTGTTTTGAGCAGACTCTGTGCTGAGAGTGGAGCCTGGTGCAGGGTTTGACCTCAGGACCCTGAGATCATGACTTGAGCTGAAACCAAGAGTCAGTTGCTTAACAAACTGAGGCACCCAGCTGCCCCTAGAAGCTAACACTTCTAGTTGACATCACAAATTTATCACATTTATTTGATACTTATTTTTTTTTCTGGTGAGAACAATTAAGATCTAGTCTCCTACCTCTTTGAAGTTTATAATGCAGTAATATCTATAATCACCATGCTGTGGGTTAGGCCTCCAGGACTGACTTATCTACTGGTTTCAGGTTTGTACCCTTAAATCTCATCTCACCAACCCTCCACCACCTAGTGCCTGGTAACGACCAATCTACTCTTTGTTTCATGAGTTTGGGTTTTTTCAATTTCATATATAAGTAATAACATAGTATTTGTTTTTCTCTGTCTGACTTATCTCATTTACCATTGCCCTTCAAGGTCTATCTACATTTTTGCATACATACATATAAATATGCATATCTTTTTTAATCACAAATGAACACAGGTTGTTTCTATATTTTGGCCTTTGTGAGCAATGCTGCAATAAACATGGGAGTGCTTATAGGTCTTTGATTCCCTATTTTCATTACTTTTGAATGCATACCTAGAAGTGGATTATTTGGCAGTTTTACTTTTAGTGTTTTGAGGGACCTCTGTACTGTTTTCAATAGCACTGTACTAATTTGTCTATCAACAGTGTAGAAGGGTTCCCTTTTCTCCACGTCCTTGCCAACACTTATTATCTCTTGTTGTCTTGACAACAGCCATTCTAAAAGGTGTGAGTTGATATTTCATTGTGGTTTTTGTTTGCATTTCCCTGATGATGACTGATGTTGAGTATCTTTTTATGTGAATGGGCCCTAGCATCACTCCTGCCAGTCTGGGCCCATCATAGGGCTTGGAATGGAGTAAAGTAGAAATGGTATCTTTGTGGTCTTGAGTCACACTGAAACAGTTGACTGCTTATGATTCTAAATAAACATAACCTACCTTTTGTAAATGAAAGGAAAAAAGAGCTGCTGGCCATTTTATGTCTTTCTTGGAAAAATATATGTAGTTTCTCTGCCCAATTTTAATTTCATTGTTTTTTTGTTACTGAGTTGTAGGAGTTTTTAATATATTTTGGGTAATATAGTTTCTCAAATATAGTTTGTAAATATTTTTCCCCATTCCATAGGTTGTCTTCATTTTTTTAAAATAATAACAAAAATAATAATAATAACAACAATAATTTTTATAATAATTTTTATTTTTTTAATCATTTTTATTTTTATTTATTTATTTATTTTTTAATTTATTTTTAATTTTTATTTTTTTATCATTTATAATGATAATAATTTTTATTATCAAATAATTTATTTGACAGAGAGAAATCACAAGTAGGCAGAGAGGCAGGCAGAGAGAGGGGAAGCAGGCTCCCCGCTGGGCAGAGAGCCCGATGCGGGACTCGATCCCAGGACCCCGGGATCATGACCCGAGCTGAAGGCAGAGGCTTAACCCACTGAGCCACCGAGGTGCTCCGGTTGTCTTCATTTTTTAAAAAAGATTTTCTTTATTGAGAGAGAGAGAGAGAACAGGAGTTGGAGGGGGTGAGGGGCAGAGGGTGAGGGAGAAGCAGACTTCTGCTGAGCAGGGAGCCTGATGTGATCTCCATCGCAGGATCCCAAGATCATGATCTGAGCCAAAGGCAGGTGTATGACCGATTGAGCCACCCAGGTGCCCCATCTTCATTTTTTAAAATGTTTCTCTTGTGCAGAAGCTTTTTAGTTTGACGAAGTTCCACTGAAGGATTTTTACTGTTGTTGCTTCTACCCTTGAAGTCGTATCTAAAAAATCATTGCCAAGACCGATGCCAGGGAGCTTCCTCCCTGCTTTCTTACAGGAGTTTTACTGTATCAGATCTTACATTTAAGTCTTTAACCTATTTTGAGTTAATTTTTAAGAGTGCTGTAAGGGGTCCAATTTCATTTTTCTGCGTGTGGTAATCCATTTTTCTGAACAGCATTTGTTGAAGTCACTGTCCTTCTCTCATTGAGTGTTCTTGGCCCCCTGGTCAGATAAATGCAGGGGTTTATTTCTGGGCTCTCTGTTATGTTCCATTGGCTTTTATGTCTATTTTTATGCCATTACTATACTATTTTAAATACTGTAGCTTTGTAGAGTACTTTAAAATCAGGAAGTGAAGTATGATGCCTTTGGCTTTGTCCTTTTCCTTCAGATTGCTTTGGCCTTTACTTTGGAGTGTACTTTTGTGGTTCCATACAAATTTTAGGATTGTTTTTTTATTTCTGTGAAAGATGCTCTTGGAATTTTGATAGAGATTGCATTGAATCCTTAGATGGTTTGGGTAATGTGGACATTTTAACAATATTTATTCTATCAATTGATGAACACAGGGTGTATCTTTTCATTTTTTTCTTTTCAGTTTCTTTTGTCAAAGTTTCAGTGTTTGGTGTGTAGAAATTCACCTTCTTGGTTGAATTTATTCCTAAAGTATTTTGTTGTTTTGATGCTATTGTGAATGGGATTGTTTTCTTTCTTTTTCAGTTGTTTCATTGTTAATATAGAGAAATACATCTGATTTTTGTATGTTTATTTTGTAACCTGCCACTCTACTGAATTGGTTTATTAATTCTAACAGTTTTTTTGGTGCAGTCTAGGATTTTTTATATATAAGATCATATCATCTGCAGAGACAATTTTACTATTTCTTTGATTTGGATGACTTTTATTTCTTTTTCTTGCCTGATTGCTTTAGCTTGGACTTCCAGGACTATGTTTAATAGGAATGGTGAGTGGGATTCCTTTTCTTGTTCCTGGTCTTAGAGGAAAAGGTTTCAACTTTGCACTATTGTGAATATGTTATCTGTGGGCTTATCATATATGGCCTATATCATGCTGAGGTATAGTTCTTCTGTAACCAATTTGTTGAGAGTTTTTATAATGAAAGGATGTTGTATTTTGTCAAATGTTTTTTCTATATCTATTGAGATGATCTGTAATTTTTTGTCTTTCATTTTATTAATATGGTATGTGATGGTTCATGATTTGCATACATTGCATCCCAGGACTGAATCCCACCTGATCATGATGTAAGATGCTTTTAATGTGCTGTTGAATTTAGTTTGGTAATATTCTGTTGAGAATTTTTCTATCTGTATTCATCAGGAATATTGGCCTGTAGTTTTCTTGTTGCATCTTTATCTGGCATTGGTATCAAGGTAATGTTAGCCTTGTAAAATGAGTTTGGGAGTATTTTCTCCTCTTGAATTTTTTGAAAGAGTTTGAGAAGGATTGGTGTTAATTTTTTTTACACATTTGGTGGAATTCTCCATAAAATCATCTGGTTTTGGGCTTTTCTTTGTTGGCAGGTTTTGGATTTCTGATTAAAAATCCATACTTGTTATTGATCTGTTCACATTTTTTGTTACTTACTGATTCAGTGTTCGTAGGCTTTATGTTTCTAGGAATGTTCATTTTTCTAGGTTGTTCAATTTATTGGCATATAATTGTTCATAGTAGTCTCTTATTATCCTCTGTATTTCTGTAGTACCAGATGTAATGTCTCTTCTTTCATTTTTGATTTTACTTATTTGAGTTGTCTTTTTTTCTTAGTTTTGCTAAAGTCTTGTTGATTTTATCTTTTCAAAACACCAGCTCTTAGTTTTGTTGATCTTTTCTATCATTTTTCTGGCTTTTGTTTTATTTATTTTCACTCTGACCTTTATTATTTCATTCCTTGCACTAAATTTGGGCTTTGTGTTTCTTTCTCCAGTTCCTTGAGGTGTAAAGTGAGGTTATTTGTTTGAGATCTTTCTTTTTTCTTAGTGTAAGTTTGTATCACTATAAACTTACCTTTTAGAATTACTTTTGTAGCCTTGCATAAGTTTTGGTATGTTGTGTTTTTATTTTTGTTTGTTTAAATTTTTTTTTATTTCCTGTTTGATTTCTTTGATATATTATTTGTTCAGGAATGTGTTAATCTTCACATATTTGTGAATTTTCTAGCTTTCCTCCTATTACTGATTTCAAGTTTCATACTATTGTGGTTGAGAAGATACTTGGTATGATTTCAGTCTTAAATTTCCTAAGATTTGGTTTTTGATCTAACATGAAGAATGTTACATTTGCACATGAGAAGAATGTTTATTCTGCTTTTGTTGGATGAAATGTTCTGTGACTTATTTGTTTTATAACTGGAAGTTTGTACCTTTTATTTTTATATTTATTTTACTTGTTTTTTAATTTTTAAAATTTATTTATTTATGTATTTGACAGACAGAGAGCACAAGTAGGCAGAGAAGCAGGCAGAGAGAGAGGAGGAAGTAGGCTCCCTGCTGAGCAGAGAGGATGTGGGGCTCGATCCCAGGACCCTGGGATCATGATCTGAGCTGAAGGCAGAGGCTTTAACCCACTGAGCCACCCAGGCACCCCTTTTATTTATTTTTAGTATTTATTTATTAGAGAGAGCACAAGCAGGGGGGAAGAGCAGAGGGAGAGAGAGAAGCAGGCTCCCTGCTGAGCAGGAAGCCCGATGTGGGGCTTGATCCCAGAATCCTGGGATCATGACCTGAGCCGAAGGTAGCCACTTAACGGACTGAGCCACCCAACCACCCCTGTTTTTATTTTTTAGAGAGCATGAGGTGTGGTAGGGCAGAGGGCAGAGGGAGGGGAAGAGAGAGAGAAAATCTAAAACAGTTCCACACTCGGCACAGAGCCGGATGTGGGGCTTGACCCACAACCCTAAGATCATAACCTGAGCTGGATCAAGGGTTGGTTACTTAACTTACTGAGCCACCCAGGCATCCTGAAGTTTGTACCTTTTAATCCCCTTCATCTATTTCACTCATCTTCTCACCCACCTCCCCTCTGGCAACCACCACTTTGTTCTCTGTATTTAAGAGTCTGTTTTTTTGCTTCTTGTTTTCTTTCCTTTCTTTCTTAAATTCCACATGTGAATGAAATCATATGGTATTTGTCTTTCTCTGTCTGACTTATTTCACTTAGCATTATACCCCCTAGGGCCATTCACGTTGCAAATGGCAAGATCTCATTCTTTTTTATGGCTGTGTAATATCCCTTGTATATATGCACCACATCTTCTTTATCCATTTATCCATTTATCTATTGATGGACACTTGGGTTGCTTCCATTTCTTGGCTGTTGTAAATAATGCTGCAATAAACATAAGAGGTGCCTGTATCTTTTTGAACTAGTGTTCTTGTTTTTTTTTTTAGGTAAGTATCCAGTGGTGGAATTACTGGATTGTATTTCTATTTTTAATTTTTTGAAGTATCTCCATGCTGTTTTCCACAGTAGCTGCACCAATTTGCATCCCCACCAACAGTGCATGAGGGTTTCTTTTTCTTCATGTCCTTGCCAACACTTGTTTATTTCTGGTCTTTTTTATTTTAACCATTCTGATAAATGTGAGGTGATCTCTCCTTGTGGTTTTGATTTGCATTTCCCTGATGATTAATGATTTTGAGCATCTTTTTATGTGTTTTGGCTATCTGTATGTCTTTAGAAAATGTTCAGGTCCTCTGCCCATTTTTAGTAGGATTATTTGGGGTTTTTTGGGTATTGCATTGTATAATTCTCTATATATTTTGGATATTCACCCCTTACTGGATATATCATTTGCAGATACATTTCCCTGTTGAGTCAGTTGCCTTTTTGTTTTGTTGTTTCTTTCACTGTGTAAGTTTTTCATTTTGATGTAGTTGCAGTAGTTTATTTTTGCTTTTATTTTCCTTGCTTGGGGAGTTGCCTATGTTTTTTTTCTGGGAATTTTATGGTTTTAGGTGTCACAATTAGGTCTTTAATCCATTTTGAGTTTATTTTTATGTATGGTATAAGAAAGTAGAAAGTAGTCTAGTTTTGGGACGCCTGGGTGGCTCAGTTGGTTAAGCAGCTGCCTTTGGCTCAGGTCATGATCCCAGCGTCCTGGGATCGAGTACCACATCGGGCTCCTTGCTCAGCAGGGAGCCTGCTTCTCCCTCTGCCTCTGCCTGCCATTCTGTCTGCTTGTGTTCACTCTCTCTGACAAATAAATAAATAAAATCTTTAAAAAAAAAAGTAGTCTAGTTTCATTCTTTTGTATGTAGTTGTTCAGTTTTCTCAGTACCACTTGTTGAAGAGATGGTCTTTTACCCATTGTATGTTATTCCTTCCTTTCTTGTAATTAATTGACCATTTAGGTGTGAGTTTATTTCTGGGTTCTCTGTTCTGTTTCATTGACATATGTGTCTTTTGTGCCAGTACTGTACTGTTTTGATTACTATAGTTTTGTAGTAAATCTTAAAATCTGGAATTGTGATACCTCCAGCTTTGTTCTTTGGAAAAGATCATTTTGGATTAAGATTTTGTGGTGATCTCTTCCCTCATGAATTTGACTGTCCAGGTCTCTCCCTAGGTTTGGACTATTTTTAGCTGTTATTTCTTTAAATAGCTTTCTGTCCCTTTCTTGATCTTTTTTTTTTTTTTTAAGATTTTTTTTTATTTATTTGACAGACAGCACTAGTAGGCAGAGAGGCAGGCAGAGAGAGAGGGGGGGAAGCAGGCTCCCCACTGAAGCAGAGAGCGTGATGCGGGACTTGATTCTAGGACCCTGGGATCATGACCTGAGCCGAAGGCAGCAGCTTAACCCACTGAGCCACCAGGCGCCCATTTTTTTTTTTTTTTTTAAGATTTTTAAAATTTATTTGACAGCACTAGTAGGCAGAGGTGGTGGGGTTTTGGTTGTCTCTTTTCTCCATCTTTTTTTTTTTTTTTTAAGATTTTATTTATTTATTTGGTAGACAGAGATCACAAGTAGTCAGAGAGGCAGGCAGAGAGAGAGGAGGAAGCAGGCTCCCTGCTGAGCAGAGAGCCCGATGTGGGGCTCGATCCCAGGACCCTGGGACCATGACCTGAGCCGAAGGCAGAGGCTTTAACCCACTGAGCCACTCAGGCGCCCCTCTTTCTCCATCTTTTATCCTTCTGGAACTCTAATAATGTGTGGATTGTTTGTTTTTTGTAGAATTTTTGTCTTCTCTTTTCATTCTTTTTTTTTTTTCTTTTTGCTCTCTAACTGGATAATTTCAATTGGTATGTCTTCTAGATCACTGATTATTCTTCTTGGTTAAGTCTGCTGTTGAAGCTTTCGGTTGAATTCTCCAGTCATTGTATTCTTCAGCTATATAATTTCTGTTTTTGTTTTGTTTTGTTTTAAGAGTTTACTTATTTATTTGAGAGAGAGGGAGCATGAGCAGGGTGAGGGACAGAGGGAGAGACAGGCTCCCTACTGAGCAGGGAGCCTGATTGTTGTTGTTGATTTTTCCTTATGCTATCTGTTAAACTTCTCATTTTTATCTTGTATTGTTTTTTCACGATCATTAAATTGTTTTTCTCTGTTTTCTTACAGCTCTCTGAGCATCTTTAGAACAATTATTTTGAGTTTCTTTGTCAGGTAATTCCTGGATCTCCCATTCTTTGGGGTTAGTTACTAGAGGTTTATTGTATTTCTCTGCATGTTTCCCTAATTCTTCATTATTCCTTTAGCCTAGTATGGTTTCCTGAATATTTGAAGAAACAGTCCCTCTTTTGGTCTAACTTCCATGAGGGAAGATTTTTACCTGTGGGTGGGCACATATTGGAGCATGCTGTAACCCCAGTTCTAGTGGTGCAGGGTGCTAACTGCTGGGATATATAGTTGCACCATCTATGGGTTGGGGCATGATGGGCCTTTGGCTCAGACCATTGGGGTCTACAGCACTGACATTTGTTTTTGGCAAGCACTGCAGGGTCTACAGAGGCTGTGAGGGCTCTTTGAGTCCTCATTGGTGCCTCCAGGCCCAGCAGCTGGGGACTAGGACAGACAGTAGTGGTGACTAGAGCTTTTGGTATCCACACACTTGGCTGTGGGGACCAGTCATAACCGCCTGTTAAGTGTTAGAGGCCAGCTGCAGTAGTTGGGGCAGGGCAGGGAGCAAGGACTGGAGCCAGCTTTGGGCTCATTGGAAGCTGCAGGGGCTCTGGCTGTTGGTGTATTCTCCCCTGGTTGCATGGTCTCCCCTTCTGGTTGTGTGCACCATAGTGGTGGTTACTGATGGGCATCAGGTTGGTAGTATGCAAGTGCATGGCTGGAGAAGCTAGACTCATGTGCACATGATGTTTAGGGTAATCTTTTGGGGTCTATGCTAGCATCTTGTATTTGAACAGCAACCTTGGTTGGCTGCTGGTGTGGTTCAAGGGCTCTGGAAAGGGTGGCAGGGAGTGTGTGCGGAGGGGGGGCTAATGTGAGCAAATGAGAATATGTGTGGGGCAAAAGCTGGTGAAACTGTCAGGGACTCTGCTGTGATCATTACTTTTTGCAGTGGCAGAATATGTGGGGTTTGTCTGTAGAGCATGTCACCAAACAATGACATGTGACCTGTGACTCATTTAGCTGCTTTTGGTTGCCTCTGCTGTTTTTCCTTGTTCCTAGCTGTCTCTGTGCATCTCAGCTCTGCCAGTCTGGGTGGGATGAAATTGAAGTGAGACCATGAAGTGCTCTGAAAGGATAGGGAAGCTGATCACTAATCCCATTTTTCCTTTTCTGGTAAAGGGAGCTCTTTCTAGCTGGGAAGAACCTTCTTGGTGCTGAGCAGTGTTGCATTGGGTGAAGGGGTAGGGTGTGGTGGGAAAAGACAGGCAAAATAAAACTCTTTCTGTTTTCTTATTCTCTGGTTTTTTTGTTCTATTGTATTGCAAAAGTTTCTGAAATAGACTCCAGAGCTCTCCAGAGCTGTTTTTGTTCATGGATAGCAGTCTGTTGATCTTTGAGGGGAGAGAGAGGCTGGGATCTCCTATGTCACCATTTTGGTGATGTTGAAAAATAATTATCCAGTTCCTTTATATCTGATAGAACAAGATATTTCAGATTCACCTTGTATTTTCCTACTGGTTTTTCTTTTTAATTTAAAACCCAGGGAGAGGTATTACTGATGGATGGTCTGTGCTTTGCTGTGACAAAGCTTTTTAGTTTGATACAGCCCCACTTGTTTATTTTTGCTTTTGTTGCTTTTGCTTTTGTGTCAAATAACAATACTATATTATATACTTAAACCTTGTTGAGAATGTACATTAGTCATGTGAAGGGATGGATGTGTTAACTAATCCTACTGTAGTAACTCATTTTACAGTATATGTGTGTATCAAATCATTACTTTATATACCTCAAGCTTATGTATTTTATATGTTGATGTCTCAATAAAACTGGAAAAAATGACAAATGCTGTATGATCTCCATTATATGTGGAATCTAAAGAAGTTGGTTGCTGAGGACTGGGAGCCACGGGAAAGGGTGCATGCATCCCTTTGGATTAGTGTTTTTATATTTTGGGGGTAAATACCCAGTACTGTGATTCCTAGATTATAGGCTAGTTCTATTTTCAACTTTTTGAGGAACCTCCATGCTGTTTTCCAGAGTGTCCGTACCACCTTGCATTCCCACCAACAGTGTAGGAGGGTTCCCCTTTCTCCACATCCTCGCCAACATCTGTTGTTTCCTGACTTGTTAATTTTAGCCAATCTGACTGGTGTGAGATGGTATCTCACTGTGGTTTTGATTTGTATTTCCCTGATGCTGAGTGATGTTCAGCACTTTTTCATGTGTCTGTTGGCCATCCGGATGTCTTCTTGGGAGAAATGTCTGTTCATGTCCTGATTGGATTCTTTGTTCTTTGGGTGTTGAATTTGATAAGTTCCTTATAGATTTTGGATACTAGTCCTTTATCTGACATGTCATTTGCAAATATCTTCTTCCATTCTGTCACTTGTCTTTTGGTTTGGTTGACTGTTTCCTTTGCTGTGCAAAAGCTTTTTATCTTGATGAAGTACCAATAGTTCATTTTTGCCCTTGTTACCCTTGCCTTTGGTGATGTTTCTAGGAAGAAGTTGCTGAGGCTGAGGTTGAAGAGGTTACTGCCTGTGTTCTCCTCAAGGACTTTGATGGATTCCTATCTGACATTGAGGTCTTTCATCCATTTTGAGTCTATTTTTGTGTGTGGTGGAAGGAAATGGTCCATTTTCATTCTTCTGCATGTGGCTGTCCAATTTTCCCAACACCATTTGTTGAAGAGACTGTCTTTTTTCCACTGGACGTTCTTTCCTGCTTTATCAAAGATTAGTTGACCATAGAGTTGAGGGTCCATTTCTGGGCTCTCTATTCTGTTCCATTGATCTATGTGTCTGTTTTTGTGCCAGTACTGTACTGTCTTGATGATTACAGCTTTGTAATAGAGCTTGAAGTCTGGAATTGTGATGCTGCTGCTGCTGCTGATGTATGGTGATGCTGAGTATTTCAATACTCCTCTGGCTATTCGGGGTCTTTTCTGGTTCCATATAAATTTTAGGATTATTTGTTCCATTTCTTTGAAAAAAGTTGGTGGTATTTTGATAGGGATTGCATTAAATGTGTAGATTGCTTTAGGTAGTATAGACATTTTCACAATATTTGTTCTTCCAATGAGCATGGAACGTTCTTCCATTTCATTTTGTCTTCCTCAACTTCTTTCATGAGTACTTTATAGTTTTCTGAGTATAGATTCTTTGCCTCTTTGGTTAGATTTATTCCTAGGTATCTTATGGTTTTGGGTGCAATTGTAAATGGGATTGACTCCTTAATTTCTCTTTCTTCTGTCTTGCTGTTGGTGTATAGAATGCAACTGATTTCTGTGCATTGATTTTATATCCTGACATTTGACTGAATTCCTGTATGACTTCTAGCAGTTTTGGAGTGGACTCTTTTGGATTTTCCACATAAAGTATCATATCATCTGCAGAGAGTGAGAGTTTGACTTCTTTGCTGATTTGGATGTCTTTTATTTATTTTTGTGTCTGATTCCTGAGGCTAGTACTATGTTGAATAGCAGTGGTGATAGTGGACATCCCTGCTGTGTTGCTAACCTTTGGGAAAAAGCTTTTCAGTTTTTCCCCATTGAGAATGATACTCGCTCTGGGTTTTTCATAGGTGGTTTTTATGATATTGAGGTATATACCTTTATCCCTACACTGTGAAGAGTTTTGATCAAGAAAGGATGCTGTACTTTGTCAAATGCTTTTTCAGCATCTATTGAGAGTGTCATATGGTTCTTGTTCTTTCTTTTATAATGTATTGTATCATGCTGATTGATTTGCAGATGTTGAACCAACCTTGGAGCCCAGGAATAAATCCTACTTGGTGATGGTGAATAATCCTTTTAATATACTGTTGGACCCTATTGGCTACTATTTTGGTGAGAATTTTTGCATCCATGTTCATTAGGGATATTGGTCTGTAATTCTCCTATCTGATAGGGTCTTTGTCTCTTTTTGGGATCAAGGTAATGCTGTCGTCATAAAATGAATTTGGATGTTTTCCTTCCACTTCTATTCTTTGGAACAGTTTCAGGAGAATAGGTATTGATTCTTCTTTAAATGTTTGGTAGAATTCCTCTGGGAAGCTGTCTGGCCCAGGGCTCTTGTTTACTGGGAGATTTTTGATGACTACTTCAATCTCCTTACTGGTTGTGGGTCTGTTCAGGTTTTCTATTTCTTCCTGGTTCAGTTTTGGTAGTTTATATGTTTATAGGAAGGCATTCATCTCTTCCAGATTGTCAAATTTCCTGGCATATAGTTCTTCATAATATGTTCTTATAATTGTTTGTATGTCTTTGGTGTTAGTTGTGATCTCTCCTCTTTCATTCATGACTTTATTTCTTTGGGTCCTTTCTCTTTTCTTTTTGGTAAGTCTGGCCAGGGGTTTATCAATCTTATTAATTCTCTCAAAGAACCAGCCCCTAGTTTCATTGCTCTGCTCTACTGTTCTTTTGGTTTCCTTCATTGATTTCCGTTCTGATCCTTATTACTTTTCTTCTCCTACTGGGTTGAGGCTTTATTTCTTGTTCTTTCTCCAACTTCTCTTGGTGTAGGGTTAGATTGTGTATTTGAGATCTTCCTTGTTTCTTTTTTTTTTTTTTAAGATTTTATTTATTTATTTAACAGAGAGAGAGAGAGAGAGAGAGATCGCACAAGTAGGCAGAGAGGCAAGCAGAGAGAGTGGGGAAGAAGGCTCCCTGCTCAGCAGGGAGCCCAATATGGGGCTTGATCCCAGGACCCTGAAATCATGACCTGAGCTGAAGGCAGGTGCTTAACCCACTGAGCCACCCAGGTGCCCCGAGAACTTCTTTGTTTCTTGAGAAAGACTTATTGCTATATACTTTGCTCTTAAGACTACCTTTGCTGTATCCCAAAGATTTTGAACAGTTGTTTTCATTTTCATTTGTTTCCATTTTTAAAAAAATTCTTCTTTAAGGGGCACCTGGGTGGCTGGGATCAAGCCCTGCATCTGTCTCTCTGCTCAGTGGGGAGCCTTCCCCCTCTCTCTCTGCCTGCCACTCTGCCTGCTTGTGATCTCTCTCTCTGTCAAATAAATAAATAAAATCTTAAAAAAAATTCTCTAATTTCCTGGTTGACCCATTCATTCTTTAGTAGGATACTCTTTAGCCTCCTTAGCCTGTATTTGAGTTCCTTCCAACTTTCCTCTTGTCGTTGAGTTCAGTTTCATAGCATTGTGTTCTGGAAATATGCAGGGAATGATCGCAATCTTTTGGTACCATTTGAAACCCGATTTGTGACCCGGGTGTGATCTGTTCTGGAGAATATTCCATGTGCACTAGAGAAGAATGTGTATTCTGTTGCATTGGGATGGAATGTTCTGAATATATCTATGATGTTTATCTGGTCCAGTGTGTCATTTAAAGCCTTTATTTCGGGGCGCCTGGGTGACTCAGTGGGTTAAAGCCGCTGCCTTTGGCTTGGGTCATGATCCTAGGGTCGTGGGATCGAGCCCCATATCGGGCTCTCTGCTCTGCGGACAGCCTGCTTCCTCCTCTCTCTCTCTGCCTCTCTGCCTACTTGTGATCTCTGTCTGTCAAATAAATTTGAAAAAAAAATCTTTAAAGCCTTTATTTCTTTGTTGATGTTTTGCTTAGATGATCTGTCCATTTCAGTGAGGGGGATGTTAAAGTCCCCTACTGTTATTGTATTATTGTTGATGTGTTTCTTTGATTTTATTATTAATTGGTTTATATAATTGGGTGCTCCCATGTAGATATTTAAAATTGTTAGATCTTCTTGTTGGACAGACCCTTTAAGTATGATAGTGTCTTTCCTCATCTCTTATTATAGTCTTTGGCTTAAAATCTAATTTATCTGATACAAGGATTGCCACCCCAGCTTTCTTTTGATGTCCATCATCAGGGTAAATTGTTTTCCACCTCCTTGCTTTAAAAAAAATTTTTTTTTAAGATTTTTTATTTATTTGACAGAGATCACATGCAGGCAGAGAGGCAGGCAGAGAGAGAGAGGAAGGGAAGCAGGCCCCCCCCCGAGCAGAGAGCCCGATGCGGGGCTTGATCCCAGAACCCTGGGATCATGACCCGAGCTGAAGGCAGAGGCTTTAACCCACTGAGCCACCCAGGCGCCCCCCACTTCCTCACTTTAAATCTGGAGGTGTCTTTGGGTCTAAAATGAGTCTATTGCAGACAGCAAGATCAATGGGTCTTGGTGTTTTGTTTTTTTTTTTCTTTTAATCTATTCTGATACCCTCTGTCTTTTGATTGGGGCATTTAGCCCATTTACATTCAAGGTAACTATTGAAAGATATGAATTTAGTGCCATTGTATTGCCTGTAATGTGACTTTACTGTATATTGTCTCTGCACCTCTCTGGTCTATTACTGTTAGGCTCTCTCTTTGCTTAGAGGACCCCTTTTAATATTTCCTATAGGGCTGGTTTGGTGTTTGCAAATTCTTTTAGTTTTTGTTTGTGCTGGAAGTTTTTTATCTCTCCTATTTTCAGTGACAGCCTAGCTAGATATAGTATTCTTGGCTGCATATTTTTCTCGTTTAGTGCTCTGAATATATCATGCCAGTTCTTTCTGGCCTGTCAGGTCTCTGTGGATAGGTATGCTGCCAGTCTAATATTTCTATCATTGTATGTTACAGACCTCTTGTCCCAAGCTGCTTTCAGGATTTTCTTTGTCACTGAGACTTGTAGGTTTTACTATTAGATGATGGGGTGTAGACCTATTTTGATTGATTTTGAGGGGGACTCTCTGTGCCTCATGAATTTTGATGCTTGTTCCCTTCCGCAGATTAGGGAAATTACCTGCTATAATTTGCTCCAATATACCTTCTGCCCTCCCGCCTTTCTTCTTCTTCTGGGATCCCAATTATTCTAATATTGTTTCATCTTATGGTATCATTTATCTCTCGAATTCTCCCCTCATGATCCAGTAGTTGTTTATCTCTCTTTTTCCTCAGATTCTTTATTCTTCATCACTTGGTCTTTTATATCACTAATTTTCTCTTCTGCCTCATTTATCCTAGCAGTAAGAGCCTCCATTTTTAAAAAAAAGATTTTATTTATTTATTTGACACAGAGAGAGAGAGATCACAAGTAGGCAGAGAGGCAGGCAGAAAGAGACGGGTTAGCAAGCTCCCTGCTGAGCAGAGAGCCCAATGTGGTGCTTGATCCCAGGACCCTGTGATCATGACCTGAGCCAAAGGCTGAGGCTTATCCCACTGAGCCACCCAGGTGCCCCAAGAGTCTCCATTTTTTATTGCACATCATTAATAGCTTTTTTTTAAAAAAGATTTTATTTATTTATTTATTTGACAGACAGAAATCACAAGTAGGCAGAGAGGCAAGCAGAGAGAGAGGGGGAAGCAGGCTCCTTGCTGAGCAGAGAGCCTGATGCAGGGCTCGATCCCAGGACCGTGGGATCATGACCTGAGCTGAAGGCAGAGGCTTTAACCCACTGAGCCACCCAGGCGCCCCCATTAATAGCTTTTTCTTTTTCAACTTGGTTAGATTTTAGTTCTTTTATTTCTCTAGAAAGGGCTTTTAGTTCTCCAGAAAGGGATTATTTCTCCAGAAAGTGATTCTCTAGTATCTTCTATGCTTTTTTTCAAACCCAGTTAGCATCTTTATTATCATCATTCTAAATTCTAGTTCTGACTTCTTACTAATGTCCGTATTGATTAGGTCCCTAGTCACTGGTACTGTGTCTTATTCTTTTCTTTGAGGTGAGTTCTTCTGCCTTGTCATTTTATTCAGAGAAGAATAGATGAATGAGAGAACAAAATGCTAAGGGTAGCAATGACCTCAGAAAAAATATGCACTAACCAAATCAGAAGAGACCAGAAACTGGGAGAGAGAGAAGAAAGGTGGGAGAAATATGTTTGTTTGCATAAATTTAGACTGGTGAATAGAACAGAGCCACACACTTGATTTTGGGTGTATTTTGGTCTGTTAGAAGAAACTGCCTCCCAAAATTTTAAAGAAAGAAAAGCATATATACATATGTGTATACACACACACACATACACACACACACAAATAAGGATAAACACTGTGAAGGGATGGAATATGACTGTAAAGATGAAAATTTTAAAAAGGAATTGATAAGAAGTTGGTTGAGGGGTGTGTGGGTGGCTCCACGGGTTAAAGCCTCTGCCTTCAGCTCAGGTCATGATCCCAGGGTCCTGGGATCGAGCCCCGCATTGGGCTCTCTGCTCAGTGGGGAGCCTGCTTCCTCCTCTCTCTCTGCCTGCCTCTCTGCCTCCTTGTGATCTCTGTCTGCCAAATAAATAAATAAAAATCTTAAAAAAGAAAAAAAAGTTGGTTGGAAAAAGAAAAACAGAAGGAGAGAATGTGATCAGACTGGAGACTAGAACAAAGCCCTAGGCTAGATTTAGGGTATATTTTGATCCGTTAGAAGAAACTGTACCCCAAAATTTTAAGGAAAGAAAAACTTATAGGGATAGAATATAATTATAACAATGAAAATTTAAAAAGATTTTTTAGAGGGTGCCTGGGTGGCTCCGTTGAGTGTCTGACTTCGGTTTGGGTCATAATCCCAGGGTCCTGGGATCATGTCCCATGTCAGGTTCTTGCTCTTCGGGGAGTTTGCTTCTTGCTGTTGTTTGGCCTACCCCTCCCCCTGCTTGTGCTCTCTCTCTGTCAAATAAATAAATTAAAGTCTTAAAAAAAGATTTTTAGAAAGGTATTTATAAGATAAGATAGTTTAAAAGGTTAAAATAAGAAAGGGAAAAATTTTAAAAAATAGAATAAGAAAAGAGATCAAATAAAAAAAAATTTAACTTTGAAAGACTAAATATCATGGGAGAAAAGCCGTGAATTCTATGTGTTCCATTTCCCTAGCTCTGGAGGTCTGTAGTTCTCATTGATTGGTGAACTTGGTCTTGGCTGGATGTTCTTGGGATCTTCTGTGGGAGAGGCCTCTTGCAGTGATTCTCAAATGTCTTTGCCCGCGGCAAAATTGCACTGCACTTGCCAGGGGCCAGGCTAAGTAATCTGCTTGGTTTTGCTTTGGGTAGCTTTTGTTCCCTGAACACTTTGCGTATAGCTTTGGAGGATGGGAGTGAAGAATGCAGCGTGTCATTCTCTGGCCCGTAGGAGCCGAGAGCTCGGGCCCCATTCCTCAGTGCGCCATGAATGAAAAGCAGTCACTCCAGTCTCCCTGGTCTCCAACCTAACTCCGAGCTCATGCAGCCTGTGACTGAGTGTTTCTATCTCTGGTGCATGGCCCCGTTTGGAGTCTCCAAACCCAGCAGATTCTTGTAGCATGTTCCCACACTGCTCCTCCTGGAGGAGGAAGGAGGGGATTCCTCGGATCTGTCACCTGTGGGGTTCCTTTCCGAAGAGCAATGGCCCCAACTGTGCCTCGGATCATGGTTTCAAGTAATCCCAAACCGAGAGCCCTGTCCTCGGCTCCATCTCTGCATCCGGCTTCCCTGCTCTGATACCTGGGAGCTCTGCCGCACTCAGAGATCCCTGGTCTTTTTGTGACCCCGTGGGTCCTGAGACCACCCTGTCCCAGCAAGGGTTCCATCCCCTGCTTAGCCTCTGGAGCAATGTCCCTCAGTGGAGACTTCTAAAAGTTCCAATTTTGTGCTCCACTGCTCTATAGTTTACTGGGAGCTGGCCCCTCCCCTCATGGTCTCTCTTCCCATATATCACTTCGGATTCACTTCTCCACACATCCTACTTTCCAGAATGTGGTTGCTTTTCTGTTCCTAGAATTGCTGCTCTCCTTTTCTTCGATTTCCTGTTGAGTTTGTAGGTGTTCAGAATGGTTTGATGACTATCTGGCTGAACTCCTGGGACTGGATGAAATTATGTCTCCTTCTCCTCCACCATCTTGCTCCTCCCCTGGTTAAGTTTATTCTTTTTTTTTTTTTTAAAAGATTTTATTTATTTATTTGACAGAGAGAGATCACAAGTAGGCAGGGAAGCAGGCAGAGAGAGAAAGGGGGAAGCAGGCTCCCCGCCGAGCAGAGAGCCCGATGCGGGGCTTGATCCCAGGACCCTGGGATCATGACCTGAGCTGAAGGCAGAGGCTTTAACCCACTGAGCCACCCAGGCGCCCCTGGTTAAGTTTATTCTTAAGTATTTCATTCTTTTGGTGCTGCTGTAAATGAAATTGCTTTCTTTTTTTTTTTTTAATTTAAAGATTTTATTTATTTATTTGACAGATAGAGATCACAAGTAAGAGAGGCAGGCAGAGAGAAGAGGAAGCAGGCCCCATGCAGAGCAAAGAGTCCAATGCGGGGCCTGATCCCAGGATCCTGGGATCATGACCTGAGCCGAAGGCAGAGGCTTTAACCCACTGAGCCACCCAAGTGCCCCTGAAATTGCTTTCTTAATTTTCTTTTTATGCTGTTTGTTGTTAGTGTATAGATATGTAACTGACTATTGAGGTCGATTTTGTATCCTACTTTCCTGACTCTATGTATTAGTTCCAACAGTATTTTTCCAGTGTTAAAGATTTATAATTTCCATGTAATATTGCATGAGTTTGAGGTATGCAATGTGATAACCTGATATATGTATGTATTGCAAAATGATTACCTCAAAAGTTTAATTAACACATCCATCAACTCTCATAGTTACCATTATTTTTTTTGTGTGTGGCCAGAATATTTAAGTTCTACTCCTTACCAACTTGAAATAAACAGTACAGTGTTGTTAACTATAGTCATCATGCTGTACATTACATCCCAGGATTTAGATTCATCTTATAACTAGAAGTTGATTCTATTTGATTAACATTTTCCCATTTCCCCCACACCCCAGCACCTGAACCACTATTATAGTCTATTATATGGTAGCTTTTTAATTTAAATTAAATAAGTTTAATTTAATTTTTGAGTACAGTTGACCTACAATATTACATTAGTTTCAGGTGTGCAGCATAATGATTTGACAAGTTTATATATTATGTAATTTTCAGCACAAGTGTAGCTACCGTCTGTCACCGTACAGTACTATTGTAATATTATTGACTATATTCCTTATGCTGAGTCTTTTTTCCTGTGACTTATTCATTCTATAAGTTTGGCTTTTTCATATTCTCTCTGTGAGTGAGATCATACAGTAATTGTTTTTCTTTAACTTATTTCAGTTAGCTTAATGTCCTTAATGTCCATTCATGTTGTCACAAATGCATCATTTCCTTCATTTTTATGACTGAATATTACATTGTTTATATCCCACACTTTCTTTATTCATTCATCTATTTATAGACAGGTTATTGTCATGTCCTGGTTATTATAAATAATGCTGCAATGAACATGGAGTTGCAGATACCTCTTCAAAATAGTGTTCATTTCATTCAGATATATACTCAAAAGGGGCATTGCTGGATCATGTGTGGTTTTATTTTCAATCTTTTGAGGAACCTCCATATTGTTTTCCATAGTGGTTGTGCAAATTTATTTCTCATCAACAACCCTTTCTCTCCACATTCTTGACAGCATTTATTATCTTTTGGCATTAGCATTTGTTTTCTTTTGATGTCTTTTGAGATTAGTAATCCTAACAGAAGTAAGGGGATATTTCATTGTGGCTTTGATTTGCATTTTTTTTTTAAGATTTTATTTATTTATTTGACAGAGAGATCACAAGTAGGCAGAGAGGCAGGCAGAGAGAGAGGAAGAAGCAGGCCCCTGCTGAGCAGAGAGCCGGACGTGGGGTTCGATCCCAGGACCCTGGGATCATGACCCGAGCTGAGGCTTTAGCCCACTGAGCCACCCAGGTGCCTCTGATTTGCATTTTCTTAATGATCAGTGATATTTGAGCATCTTCCCATACCTATTGGCCATTTTTATGTCTTCTTTGGAAAAATGTCTGTTCAGGTCCTTTGCCCATTTTTAATTGCATTTAAGTTATTTAATTTTGTTGTTGAGTTGTATACGTTCCTTATGTAGTTTAGATATTAATTCCTTACATGCAGCTGGTTTGTCAATATTTTTTCCCATTCCATAGGTTGCCTTTTCATTTTGTTGGTTGTTTTTTTACTGTGCAGAACTTTTTTTTTTTTTTTAAGATTTATTTATTTATTTGACAGACGGAGATTACAAGGAGGCAGGCAGAGAGAGAGGAGGAAGCAGGCTCCCCGCTGAGCAGAGAGCCCGATGTGGGGCTCGATCCCAGAACCCTGGGATCATGACCTGAGCCGAAGGCAGAGGCTTTAACCCCAGGACCCTGGGATCATGACCTGAGCCGAAGGCAGAGGCTTTACCCAATGAGCCACCCAGGTGCCCCTGTGCAGAGCTTCTGAATTTGATGTAGTCCCACTTAAATGTTTGCTTTTGTTGCCTATGTCTTTGGTGTCATATCCAAAAAAAATCATTGCCAAGACCAATGTCAAGGAGATTTTCCTCTATGTTTTTCTCTAGAAGTTTGTTGCAGACTTACATAAAAGTTTTTAATCCATTTTGAGTTAATTTTTTGTAAGTGGAATAGCATAGTGGTCCATTTTATTCTTTTGCATGTGATTATCCAGTTTTACCATTTCTTAAAGAGACTACCCTTTTAGTATTTTGGGTCCCTTGCCAAATACTTGTTGTATATTATATGTGCATAGGTTTATTTTTGGACTCTCTATTCTGTTCCACTGGTCTATATTTCTGTTTTTATGCCAATATCATATTGTTTTGATTACTATAGATTTGTAATACAGTTTGAAATCAAGATGTGTGATGATTCCAGGTTTGTTCTTTCTCAGGATTGCTTTAGCGAGTATTTTATGGTTCCATACAAATTTTAAGATTGTTTTTTCTATTTCTGTGAAAAATGCTATAGGTATTTAATAGATAGAGATTATATTGACTCTACAGATGGCTTTGGGTAGTATGGACATAATTAACATTATTAAGTCTTCCAATCCATGAACGTGGGGTATTTTTCCATTTATTGGTGTCTTTCCAATTTCTTTCATCAACATATATAGTTTTCAATATACAGAGTTTTCATCTCCTTGGATAAATTTATTCCTGTTTTTTTTTTTTAAAGATTTTTAAATTTTATTTATTTGACAGGCAGAGATCGCAAGTAGGCAGAGAGGCAAGCAGAGAGAGAGAGAGAGGAGGAAGCAGGCTCCCTGCTGAGCAGAAAGCCAGATGTGGGGTCAATCCCAGGACCCTGGGATCATGACCTGAGCCGAAGGCAGAGGCTTTAACCCACTGAGCCACCCAGGCGCCCCATAAGTGTTTTATTACTGCTATTGTATATAGTATTTATTATGCTGTTGTAATGGAATTGTTTTTTAATTTATTTTCCAAATAGTTTATTATTAAAAACACAACTGATTTTTGTATTCTGCAACTTACTGAATTTATTAATTCTAACAATGTCTTGGTGGAATCTTTAAGATTTTCTATATGTAAGATTATAACATCAGCAAATAGGGACAATTTCACTTCTTCCTTTCTAATTTGGGTATGTTTTATCTTTCCTTCCTTCCTTCATTCCTTTCTTCCTTTTCTTTTTCCTTTCTTTTTTAATTTTCTATTTCCATTTTCCTAATGATTGCATCTGTTCATGTGCTTGTTAGCCATTGATTTTTTTTTTTAGTTTCTTTTTAAATTCCAATTAACATACAGTGTAATATTAGTTTCAGGTGTACAGTATAGTGATTCAACACTTTTGTGCAACACCTGTTGCATATAATAACAAGTATACTCCTTACTCCTCATCACCTGTTTAATCCATCCCCCATCCACCTCCCCTCTGGTAACCATCATTTTGTTCTCTATAGTTCATAATCTGTTTCTGGGTTTGCCTCTCTCTCTCTTTTTTTCCTTTTGCTCATTTGTTTTGTTTCTTAAATTCCACATGTGAATGAAATCATATGGTATTTGTCTTTTTCTGACTTATTTTACTTAGCATTATATTAGCTCCTTAATGTTGTTGCAAATGGCAAGATTTCGTTTTTTTAAAGATTTATTATTTATTTATTTATTTATTTATTTATTTTTGTCAGAGAGAGAGAGAGAGCACAGGCAGACAGAGTGGTAGGCAGAGGCAGGGGGAGAAGCAGGCTCCTTGCTCGGCAGGGAGCCCGATGTGGGACTCGATCCCAGGACGCTGGGATCATGACCTGAGCCGAAGGCAGCCGCTTAACCAACTGAGCCACCCAGGCGTCCCAAGATTTATTATTTATTTATTTGATAGAGATTACAAGTAGTCAGAGAGGCAGGCAGAGAGAGAGGAAGGGAAGCAGGCTCCCTGCTGAGCAGAGAGCCCGATGTGGGGCTTGACCCCAGGACCCTGAGAGCATGACCTGAGCCGAAGGCAGAGGCTTTAACCCACTAAGCCACCTAGGTGCCCTGATTTCATTTTTTTTTTTTTTATGGCTAATAATCGTGTGTGTGTGTGTGTGTGTGTATCTTTATCTACTCACCAGTTGATGGACATTTGGGCTGTTTCCATGATTTGGCTCTTATAGATAATGCTGCTATAACCATTGGGGTAGAGGTTTCCCTTTGAATTAGTATTTTTGTGTTCTTTGGCTAATACCTAGTAGTGCAATTGCTGGAGAATAGGGTAGTACTGTTTTTAGCTTTCTGAGGAACCTCCATGCTGTTTTCCAGAGTGGCTGCACCGGTTTGCATTCCCACCAGTAGTGTAAGAGGGTTCCCCTTTCTCCACATCCTTCCCAACCCCTGTTGCTTCTTCTGTTTTTTATTTTAGCCATTCCCTGACAGGTGTGAGGTAGTATCTCACTGTAGTTTTGATTTGTATTTCCCTGATGATGAGGGATATTGAGTATTGTTTCATGTGTCTGTTGGCCTCTGTATGTTTTATTTGGAAAATTGTCTATTCATATCTTCTGCCAATTTTTAAATTGGATTATTCATTTTTTTGGTGTTGAGTTTTATAAGTTTTTTGTGTATTTTGAATATCAGGGATGTCATTTGCAAATGTCTTCTCCCATTTTGTAAGTTGCCTTTTAGTTTTGTTGATTGTTTCCATTATTGTGCAAAAGCTTTTAACCTTGATGAAGTCCCGATAGCTTATTTTTGATTTTGTTTCCCTTGCCTCAGGAGACATATCTAGAAAGAAATTGCTGTGGCTGATATCAAGGAGGTTACTCCACTCCTCTAGGATTTTTGTGGTTTCCTGCCTCACATTTAGGTCTTTAATCCATTTTGAATTTATTTTTGTGTATGGTGTAAGAAAGTGGTCCAATTTAATTCTTTTGCATGTTACTGTCCAGTTTCCCCCACACCATTTGTTGAAGAGGCTATTTCTCATTGCATAGTCTTTCCTGTATTATATTAAAAAGAAAAGAGAAAGGACCCAAATAAATAAAATCACAAATGAGAGAGGAGAAATAACAGCCAACACCACAGAAATACAAACAATTATAAGAAAATACGAAAACCATATGCCAGCAAATTGGACAACCTGGAAGAAATGGATAAATTCCTAGAAACAGAAACTACCAAAGTTGAAACAGGAAGAAATAGAAAAAAAATTTTTTTTAAGATTTTATTTATTTATTTGACAGAGAGAAATCACAAGTAGGCAGAGAGGCAGGCAGAGAGCAAGAGAGGAGGAAGCAGGCTCCCCGCCAAGCAGAGAGCCCGATGCGGGACTCGATCCCAGGACCCTGAGATCATGACCTGAGCCAAAGACAGAGGCTTAACCCACTGAGCCACCCAGGCGCCCAAGAAATAGAAAATTTGAGCAGTCCAATAGTCTGCAAAGAAATTCAATCACTAGTCACAAAGCTCTCAACAAACAAAAGTCCAGGACCGGATGGCTTCACAGGTGAATGCGACCAAACATTTAAAGAATAGTTAATACTTATTCCTCTCAAACTATACCAAAAAATAGAAAAGGAATGAAAACTTCCAAACTCATCCTAAGAGGCCAGCATTACCCTGATACCAAAACTAGCTAAAGACTCCACCAAAAAAGAGAACTACAGGCCAATGTGTCTGATGAATACAGATGCAAAAATTCTCAAAACAAAAAACAAAAAACAAAAAAACCTAACAAATTGAATTCAATAATACAATAAAAAAATAAATCACCATGATTAAGTAGGACTTATTCCTGGATTGCAAGGGTGGCTAAATATTCACAAACCAATCAATGTGATATGCCACATTAATGAAAGAAAGGAGAAGAACCATATGATCCTTTCAAAGGATGCAGATAAAGCATTTGACAGAGTACACCATCCATTCATGATAAAAGCCCTCAACAAAGTAGGTTTAGGGAGAACATACTTCAACTTAATACAGGCCATATATGAAAAGCCCACAGCAAATATCATACTCGGTGGGGAAAAACTAAGTTTTTTCCCTAAGATCAGGAAAAGACAGGGACGTCCACTTTCACCACTGTTATTTAACATAGCACTGGGAGACCTAGCCACAGCAATTGGACAAGAAGAAGAAATAAAAGGCATGCAAATTGGCAAGGAAGAAATAAAACTTTCACTATTTGCAGATGACATGATACTCTATATGGAAAGCCTGAAAGACTCCATCAGAAAATTGCTAGAACTGATGCACAAATTCAAAAAAGTCACAGGATACAAAATCAACATACAGAAATCTATTGCATTTCTAAACACCAAAAATGAAGCAACAGAAAGAGAAATTAAGGGACCAATCCTATTTACAGTTGTACCAAAACAAAAAAGATATCTAGGAATAAATCTAAAGAGGTGAAAGATCTATACTCTGAAAACTATAAAACATTGATGAGGGGCACCTGGGTGGCTCAATCAGTTAAGCGTCTGACTCTTGATTTTTGGCTCAGGTCATAATCTCAGGGTTGTGGGATCAAACTCTGTGTTGGGCTCTGTGCTCAGCAGAGAATCTGCTTGAGATTCTCTCTCTCCCTCCCCCTTTGCCCCTCCCCCCTACTTGTATATGCTCTCTCTCTCTCTCTCTCTCTCTCTCTCTAAAACAAATCATAAAAACTCTCTCTAAAACAAATAAATCATAAAAACAAACCCCACACTGATGAAAGAAATTAAGGATGACACAAAGAAATGGAAAGGTATTCCAAGCTTATGGATTGGGAGAACAAATATTATTAAAATGTCTATACTATCCAAAGCAATCTGTAGATTTATACAATCCCTATTAAAATACCAACAGCATTTTTCACAGAGCTAAAACAAACAATCCTAAAATTTGTATGAAATCACAGAGGACACGGACTAGTCAAAGCAACCTTGAAAAAAGAAAAAGCTGGAGGCATCGCAATTCTGGATTTCAACTTATATTACAAAGCTGTGGTGATCAAGACAGTATGGTGCTGGCACAAAAATAGACACATAGATCAATGGGACAGCCATAGAAAACATAGAAATAAACTTACAACTATATGGTCGGTTAATCTGTGATGAAGCCATTGATGTTTTAAAGATATTTAAAAAATACATTTCATTTAGCTTTTTATAGTTGTCTTCCTCAAAAGGGCTGGTCTAATTTATCAAGTCTGCAAATGACTGGATATGGAAGTCTAGACATCTAATATTTTACTGGAACAAGAAAATATTTTGAACCTTCCCATAGTGGACTGAATAATGGGCCCCCAAAGCTGTTCACACTCTAAGCCCAGAAACCTGTGAATATGTTACATTCAATAGGATAAGAGGTTTTACAGATATTAATAAATTAAGGATTTTGAGATAGATTATCCTGGATTATCTGGGTGGGCTTAATGGACTAAAGGAACCTTACAAGAGAAAAGTAGAGGGATCAGAGTCAGGGAAGGAGATATGATGAAAAAGCAGTGGTCAGAGTTAGAGAGATTTGAAAATACTACACAACTTTGAAGATGGAGGTAGGGACCATGAATCAAAGAATGTACATGGTTTCTAGAAGCTGGAAGAGGCAAGGAAATGGATTTACCTCTAGAGCTTCAAAAGGAATACAGCCCTGCCAACTCAATCTAAACTTCTGATCTTTAGTGCTATAAGATAATAAACTTACGTTGTTTTAAGTCACAGAGTTTGTGCTAATTCTTGGTATAGCAGCATTAGGGAACTAATATACTTCCTTTGAATTTTAGTTTGAGTGTTATCAAGGGCTCAGCAGAGCTGACAAGAGAGCTAAGCTGCCAGCTTACACATAGATTTTTTTGGCCAGAGACCAGACCCCTGGTGGTTACCCCCCTTTTTTTTTCTTAAGAGAGAGAGGGCGGGGGGAGTCCAGGTGTGCACAAGCAAGAGGAGGGGCAGAGGGAGAGAGAGAATCCCAAGGAGTTTCCATGCTCAGCACAGAGCTTGACATGGGGCTCGATCCCATGACCCTGACACCACGTCCTGAGATGAAATCAAGAGTCAGACACTCAACCAGCTGTGCCATCCAGGAACCCAAATTACAGTGGTTATCTTGAGTTATAGTGAGCTCTTAATTATGGACAAATATTGATGATTAAAAGAATGTTCATAGTGGGAGAATAGCAAAAAATACCTGATCAGATATCAAAATATGCATTCCTTTTTGTGGGAATTTTTGCTTCCTTCTCATTCAGACAGCAAGCTGATTTTATAATGCATTGCAGCAAGGGAAGTAAGTGTCAGAGCTGAAGAAGCAGTAGCTTACTAGACTTCTTAGCATTTGTTTTCCAAATCATAACCTTTAAGAAAATTATAGGGATTTTGGAGAAAGTAGAAATTAAAATAGAGGTTCTAAGAAAAGAGGGAGTGTGTTAAAAGGACATAACAAAAGGTGTAAATCACATAACGAAAGGAGTTGAGAACCACAATTGGGCCTCAGAGGGTCATGTGGGTAGAGATGATGACTCTCCCAGTGATAACTAGTAGAGAAATGGATGAAGGGCATGTGCCTGGCTCCTCTTAGCTTTTTGCCTCTGACTATTGTTGGGGAGAAAAAAATTGCTTTGACCCTTCTTAGTTCTTTATTATTAATAATAAAATTAATATAGGGCAGTTAAACAGGAGGAAGACAAATTTAATTATGTACATATGGCAACCCCATAAAAATATAAAACCTACCTGCAGTCAGGCAATTGATGCTTATATGTCATTCTGAGCTAAGGGGAAGGTAGTAAGGGTCTGGTACCTCAAAAGGGAAGAAGACAATTCACAGGATGGGAAGAGCAAATATGTGGTAAACAAATGTTTGCCATGCCATGCAGAGACAATGGGACACAAAGCTGCTGCCTTCGGCTCAGGTCATGATCCCAGGATCACTTTTTGAGGAACCTCCATACTGCTTTCCATAGTGGCTGCAGCAGTTTGCATTCCCATCAAAGCTACATTCTCAAGGAAGTAGTATTAAATAAACAGAGACTTGAATAATATGAGATTTTGCTTTCTTGATGGGACTTTTAAAATAGAAGAAGAATTACTGATAAAATGAAAACTCAGGAACAAGCTAGAAATAGTACAAATTCCTTCAGGGTTCAGTGACAGCAAATTTATTCAGGAAAAAGGAAGAGCAGATTCTGCAATGTCGCCTTCAGTTTTCAGGTCCTCTTGGTAATGGAAGATACAATAAACCAAGGCTTGAGAATAATTTAAGGTCTGAACAAAAGAGCAAAGACATCTACTACATCAAGTCGTGTAAGTAACAGACCAACTAATAGTCCCATTTTTTTAAAAAAAGATTTTATTTATTTGTTTCACAGACAGAGATCACAAGTAGGCAGTGAGGCAGGCAGAGAGAGAGGGGAGGAAGCAGGCTCCCCGCTGAGCAGAGAGCCCATGCAGGGCTCCATCCCAGGACTCTGGGATCATGACCTGAGCTGAAGGCAGAGGCTTTAACCCACTGAGCCACCCAGGTGCCCCACATGCTTGTCTTTTGAAAGATGTAACATGGTAATTAAATTGAGAAACTTAATGGGAAACACCAGGTAAATGATTTTAACATATTTGAAGTCTTTAACATTTAAAAAATTTTTTGAATGTTCTTCTGTTTGCATTTTTCTGATTGTAAATGAAAAGCTCTTAAATTTGGGGGGTACTTTAGCCCTTCTTTTTAAAAAAAATATTTGTTTATTTGACAGACAGAGACACAGTGAGAAAGGGAATACAAGCAGGGGGAGTGGGAGAGGGAGAAGCAGGCCTCCCGCTGAGCAGGGAGCCTGATGCTGATCTTGATCCCAGGACCCTGGGATCATGACCTGAGCTGGAGGCAGATGCTTAATGACTGAGCCACCCAAGCACCCCTCTTACTTCTTTTGAGGTGAACTTTATATCTGAAGTTCTCCAGCCTTTAAGAGTATGATGACTAAGGCCTAGCCTTTCTGAATAAATCCAGGTTTCCTGGATAAAAACATCAGAGAAACAGACATAAGAGGTTCCTGGTATGCCTCACCAACACAATTTTTCTTGAAGAATAACCTCAGAGTGGAAGTGAGAACTTTTCTTTTTCACTTCAGTAAGAGGGTAGAAGTAAAACCAAGAATGGAGGATGGAGGAAATGAGGTTGATTCCAAGAGTGATGTTCTACAAAGTAAGCAAACAAGTGAAAGAATTATATAATTAAATTAGATAATCTGAGTACTGTAGTAGATATCAGAGCATGATAATTGGTTAGAAAAAGATGAAGTTAGAGAAATAACTGAGCTTATGAGCAATTAGGAAGATTAAAACAACATAATTCTGGGAGATGAAAAATTGGAGAAAGTATTAAAGTTTGGGGGAAGATAGGGCAGTAAAGGAAGAAAGCCATTCAAGAAGAAAAAGAATAGGAAAATAGGCAGCATGGACTTCTCAGTACCGCCAAAGTTTGCTAACTTTCCATGCTCCAGACTCATAGGAAACTGGTTTCCTGAATGGTTAGATGGAGGGGATTGTTGACTGTTTTTATTTTGCAGATCTGATAGAAGGAAGAGCTGATGGTCCTAGGAGAAGCCTCAGAGTATCTCTCATTTCCATTCCACCCTTCATGGGCTGCTTCATTGTAGTTTATTGTGTAAATTCTTGCTTGAAATGGAGACATCTTGGGTGCTCGGGTATTCAGTTGGTTAAGCATCTGTCTTTGGCTCAGTTCATGATCTTGGGATCTGGGATTGAGTCCCAGGTTGGGCTCCCTGCTCAGTGGGGAGTCTACTTCTCCCTCTTCCTCTGCTACTCTTTTTTCCCCTTCCCCCATTCATGTTTTCTCTCTTTCTCTCTCTCTCAAATAAATAAAATCTTTTAAAAAAATCTGTGGGGCTCCTGGGTGGCTCAGTTGTTAAGCATTGGCATTCAGCTCAGGTCATGATCCCAGGGCTCTGGGATCAAGCCCTACATCAGGCTCCCTGCTCAGCAGCAAGCCTGCTTCTCCTTCTCCCACTCCCCCTGCTTGTGTTCCCTCTCTCACTGTGTCTCTTTCTGTCAAATAAATAAATAAAATCTTTCAAAAAAATCTATAAAAAAAGAAATGGAGACATCTCTGCAATACTTCCAATGCAGCTTTTTAAACAAATGTCCTTCAAAATACTTTTCTATTTTCTACTGTAATTTTCTCCTCTTGCCAAATAGAATTCAAAATATAGATTATATGTTTTATTTTCTTTCTTGACCTTATGATGGCTCTTAAAATGCTAAAATAAGCCTTTTAAAAATTAATTGACTACCATTTTTAGTAACTTTGCCTGGTTCTGGCTATTTTCCCAATTTGGATTCTTTTCTTAAAAAAATTATTGAGGAATAACTGACAAACATAATTGTATATTTAAAGAGTACAGTGTGATATTTTGATATACATATACATTGTGGAATGATTACCAAGGTTAAGATAATTAATACATCCATCACCACACATAGTAAACCCTTTAAAGGTTGCATGGTAAGAACATTGAAGAGCTACTCTTAGCAACCTTCTAGTATACAATACTGAATTATTAACTGTAGTCACCAATTGTACATTAACTTATAACTGAGAATTTGTATCTTTGAACTCTATCACCCAATTTGCCTTCCCTCTAGCCTCTGCATTCACCAATCTATTCTGTTTCTTTTTTATTCTTTTTAAAAAGATTTTATTATTTATTTGACAGAGAGAGGAAGAGAGAAAACACACAAACAGGGGGAGTGGCAGAGGGAGAGGGAGGAGCAGACTCCCCACCAAGCAGGGAGCCCAACATGGGGTTTGATCCTAGGACCCTGAGATTATGACCTGAGCTGAAGGTAGATGTTTAACTGACTGAGGCACCCATGTGCCCTATTCTCTGTTTCTATAAAATTGCTTTTCAAAAGAATTCCACATATAAGTGATAATAGTAATGCCATACAGTATTTATCTTTCTCTGTCTGACCTCTTTCACTTAGTTCACTAATGTTCTCCAGATTTATCCATGTGTTGCAAATGGCAGGTGTTACTTTTTCATGGTTGAGTAATATTTCACTGTATATGTATGCCACGTTTTCTTTTTCTTTTTACCCAGTAAAGGACATTTAAGTTGTTTTCATATCTTGGCAGTTATGAGTAATGCTGCTTAATACACTGAATAAAGATTTCTGTGCTAACTCCACAGGAGGACAGCACTTTGAGAGCTAAAAAAAATTAAAAAATTAAAAAAAATTGGTCTATTGAAATTTTTTATCACTTCATGATTCAGCCTTATGAGTTGTGTGTTTTAGGAATTTATCAATTTCTTCTAAATTATCTAACTTTGGTGTATAATTATTCTGAATAGTTTCATATGATCCTTTGTATTTCTGTGCTATCAGTTGTAATGTATCTTCTTTTATTTATTTTTTATTTTTTTAAAGATTTTATTTATTTATTTGTCAGAGAGAGCGGGAGTGAGCACAGGCAGACAGAGTGGCAGGCAGAGGCAGAGGGAGAAGCAGGCTCCCTGCTGAGCAAGGAGCCTGATGTGGGACTCGATTCCAGGACGCTGGGATCATGACCTGAGCCGAAGGCAGCCGCTTAACCAACTGAGCCACCCAGGCGTCCCATGTATCTTCTTTTAATCATAATTTTAGCAATCTGTCTTTTTTGGGGGGTAATGTCAATTTTGGTTATCTTCTCAAAAAAACAGCTCTTAGTTTTATTTATTTTTTCTGTTGTCTTTCTAGTCTCTATTTAGTTTATTTCTGCTATAATCTTTCTTACTTCCACTAACTTTGGCTTAGTTTCTTTCTAGTTCCTTAGGTATAAGTTTAGGTTGTTTATTTGAGGTCTTTTTTAAAAATTCAATATTTTATTTTTTGTTTATTCATGAGTGAGAGAGCACAAACAGGGGGAGCGGCAGGCAGAGGGAGAAGCAGGCTCCCCACTGAGCAGGGAGCCTGATGTGGCACTCGATCCCAGGACCCTGGGATCATGACCTGAGCTGAAGGTAGACACTTAAGCAAATGAGCCATCCAAACAAACATCCCAGAATCTTTTTTTTTTCTTAATGTAGGCATTTTTCATAATAAACTTTCCTCTTGAAACTGCTTCTGCTGGGACGCCTGGGTGGCTCAGTTGGTTAAGCAGCTGCCTTCGGCTCGGGTCATGATCCCAGCGTCCTGGGATCGAGTCCCACATCGGGCTTCTTGCTCAGCGGGGAGCCTGCTTCCCCCTCTCTCTCTGCCTGCCTCTCTGCCTACTTGTGATCTCTCTCTCTGTCAAATGAATAAATAAAATATTAAAAAAAAAAGAAACTGCTTCAACTGCATTCTATAAGTTTTGGTTTATTGTGTTTTCATTTTTCTTTGTCCACAGATAGTTTTTTTATTACCCTTTTGATCTCTTCTTTGACCCATCAGTTGTTCCAGAGTATGTTGTTTAATTTCCACATATTTATTAATATTCTTACTTTCTTCCTATTATTTATTTCTACTTTCATACCATTGTGGTTGGAAAAGATACTTAATATGTTTTCAGTTTTCTCAAATTTGTTAAAACTAACATATGACCCATGCTGGAGATTATTCCATGTACACTTGACAAAAATGTGTATTCTGATGATTTTAAATGAAATGTTCTGTATATGTCTTTAGGTCCGTATCATCTAAAGTGTAATGGTGATGTGATTTACAATAAGAAATACATATTTGGTCTCTTTCTCCTAAAACTCTTGAAATTTCCTAAGTGATGAAAATGAGATAGGTGTCTTTTGGTATATTTAAGAGGTGATTTTTGGAAAGCACCTAAGGATGGAGACTGGATGCAAGGAAAACCAGCCATGTGGTTAGAAGGTTGAAACTTTCAGTGCCCACCACCCCCCGACCTCGAAGGAGCGGAGATGACCTGGAGTTTAAATTAATCACCAACAGCCAATGATTTAATCAATGACATCTCCATAAAAACCTAAAAGGATTGGCCTCAGAGAGCTTTTGGTTTGATGAAAGCATGGAGATTTGGGAGAGTGGGGTGCTTGAAGAAGAGCATGGAAGCTCTGTGTCCTTTCTTCATATCTTGCCCTATACATGCATCTCTTCTATCTGGCTGTTCTTGAGCTATACTTCCATAATAAATTGGTAATGTAGTAAGCAAAATGTTTCTCTGAGTTCTGTGAGCACCTCTAGCAAGTTAATCAAGTCCAAAGAGGGGATCATGGGAACTTAAGATCTATAGCCAGTCAGTCAGAATCACAGGTGATTAAACCTGGACTTAAAACTTGCATTTGAAAACAACAACAACAACAACAACAACAACAACAACAACAAAACTTGCATTTGAAGTTTGGGTTGGGGAGAAGGGCAGTGAGATCTGACATTGTCTCCAGTTAGATCATATTAGAATTGACTTTAGGACTCTCTGCTGGTGTTGGAGAATTGCTTTTTGGTGTGGAACTTGCCTTCCTATTTTAGGATTTCATGCAGAATTGAAATTGGTGAACAGAAGTGAAATCAGTCAGAATCTTAGTAGTTTAAATTACTTATTTCCTTATTGAGTTTTTGTCTGGATGATTTATTCAGTTTTGAAAGTTGAGTATTATAATTCCTACAATTATCATATTCTTGTCTATTTTTTACTTCAGATACATTTATAGTTGTGTAATCTATTTCAGCACTCCAATATTGGGTTCATATAATTCATAATTGGTGTCCTCTTGATGAATTGATCCCTTAATCATCTATAACAACTTTCTTTGTCTCTTGTTACATTTTTAAAAAGATTTTATTTATTTATTTGACAGAGAGAGATCACAAGTAGACAGGCAGGCAGAGAGAGAGAGAGAGAGAGGAGGAAGCAGGCTTCCTGCAGAGCAGAGAGCTCCATGCAGGACAATCCCAGGACCCTGAGATCATGATCTGAGCTGAAGGCAGAGGCTTAACCCACTGAGCCACCCAGGTGCCCCTCTTGTTACATTTTTTTTTAAAGATTTTATTTTTATTTATTTGACACAGAGAGAGATCACAAGTAGGCAGAGAGGCAGGCAGAGAGAGGGGGTGGGGAAGCAGGCTCCCCGCTGAGCAGAGAACCCGATGCGAACTTGATCCCAGGACCCTGAGATCATGACCTGAGCCGAAGGCAGAGGCTTAACCCTCTGAGCCACCCAGGCGTCCCTCTTGTTACATTTTTGACTTAACACATATTTTGTCTTATATAAAAGTTTAGCTACTTTGCTCTCTTAGGGTTGCCATTTGCATGGAATGATTTTTTCCATCCCTTTACTTTCAAGCTATAGGTGTCCTTAAAATTTGTTAGCCTCTTGTAGGCAACATATAGTTGGGTCTTTTTTGTGTTTTTTAAATCTATCTAGCTACTCTATGTCTTTTAACTGAAGAATTTAACTACTTACATTTATTTTATTTTTTATTTTTTAAAAGATTTTATTTATTTATTTAAGATACAGAGAGAGCAGGAGCTGGGAAGCAGAGTTAGAGGGAGAAGCAGGCTTTCTGGAGCCTGATGTGAGACTTGATCTTAGGACCCTAGGATCATGACCTGAGCCAAAGGCAGACACTTAACCAACTGAGCCACCCAGGCACCCCTAACCCCTTACATTTAGAATAATTATTGATAAGTAAGGACTTAACGATTACCATTTTGTTAGTTGTTTACTGATTATTTTGTAGTTCTTTTGTTTCTTTCTTCCTCTCTTACTATTTTTCTTTGTAAGTGGAATATTTTTTGTAATGGTATACTTTGATTCTTCATCTTCATCACTTGTGTATCTATTATAGGCTTTTGCTTTGTGATTACCATGTGGTTTTCATATAACAGTATGCTTTAATCTGATAATAATTTAGCTTCAATTGTATAAAAAAGTTCTATACATTTACTTTCCCCCTGCAATTTATGTTGTTGATCTGCCAATTTCTATCTTTTAATAATGTGTATCCATTGACTAAATATTGTAGCTATAAACATTTCTGTCTTTAATCTAATAGCTATAGTTCAAAGTGATTTACCCATCACCATTGCAGTATTAGAATAATTTGAATTTGATCATATATTTACCTTTACCAGTGAATTTTATATTTTCATGTTTTCATGATACTAATTAACATCCTGTCATTTTAGCTTGAAAAACTCTCTTTGGTATTTATTATAAGGCATATATAGTGGTGATAAATTCCCTCAGCTTTTGCTTGTCTGGGAAATTCTATATCTTCTCTTCATCTGAAGGGCAGCTTTGCCAGGAAAAGTATCCTGGGCTGACAGAGTTTTGTTTTTTTGTCTCCAGCATTTGAATATATTATCTCAGTCTTTCCTAGTATGCAAGGTTTCTGGAGACAAATCTGTTGATAACCTTATTGGGATGCTAGGGAGTGATGAACATGTGATGAACATTTTTTCCCTTGCTGCTTTTGAAATTCTCTTTCTTTGATTTTTTATTATAACGTGTCTCAGTGAAGATCTCTGGGCTCAATCTGTTTGGATACCTTTGAGCTTTTTTGTCTGGTAGGTCCATATGTGTCCCCATATTTGAGTAGTTGATAGTCATTATTTCTTCAAATAAATTTTCTATCCATTTCTCCTTATCTTTTCTTTCTGGGACTCCATAATGTGGATAGGATTTCTTTATAAGTTCAACCATTCACATGGGTTTCTTTTCTCTTTTTCATTCTAATTTCTTCTTCTTCCCTGGATAATATCAAGAGATCTGTCTTCATGTTCTCTGATTCTTCCTTTTACCTGATTGAGGCTGCTGTTGAAGCTCACTATTGTATTTCTGATTTTATTCATTGTATGCTTCAGCCCCAGAATTTTTTTTTAAGATTTTGTTTATTTATTTGACAGACAGAGATCACAAGTAGGCAGAGAAGCAGGCAGAGAGGGGAGGAGAGAAGCAGGCTCCCTGCCAAGCAGAGAGCCCGACGCAGGACTTGATCCCAGGACCCTTGGATCATGATCCGAGCCGAAGGCAGCAGCTTAACCCACTGAGCCACCCAGGCATCCCCAGAATTTTTTTTTTTTAATGATTTTTATTTCTCTGTTGAACTTCTAGTTTGTTCAGCACAGACTGGGTATGGTGGATTGAAGTCCAACTCTATTTCCCAGAGCAATAACAGGAGAGCAGCAGCACATCCCTGGTGGTGGCCCATCAGTGACATGTCAGAACATAGGGTGGGTTGCAGAAAAGCATCAGTACAGTCCTGGTAATGACTGGTTAAAGCTGAGAACTGGAACCCCAGGGTGGGGTCAGAACCCTGCAGCTCACACTCATACTGGCAATGAAAGCATGACTTGATACCCAGTGGGTAGAGCAGAAGTTGCTCTGGTCTGTATATAACAAGGTGCTGTGGCATCCTGATCCTGGATAATGGGGCATGGCAGTGATTGGGCCCCCTGAGGGCAAGTGTCATCACAGAGGACAACTCCAGTCTTAGGAAAGAGATGAAGCAGCAGGGACTCTGGGCTCCTCCATCATCCAGGATCCCCATTGGTGAAGATTTTTATTTCTTTGTTGGAGAAAAGGTCTTTATTATTTTATTAGAGGAGATCATCAAAAGGATGTGGCCATTGGTTGCCCTGTGAGCTGGACCCAAACAACTGGAAATCCTCATTCCTTCTCATGTTCTTGGAGTATATGTACTGCCTCCTGGTCTCCAACTGAACCACCCGGGTGCCCCATAATAGGCCCTGCTTTAAACTATAACTCTGAGGTGCCTGGCTTGTTCATTCTGTAGGGCATGGGACTGTTGATCTTGGAGTCATGAGTTTAAGACCTACATTGGGTGTAGATCTTACTAAAAAAAAGTAAATAAACTGTAACTCTTACATTTGAACAGGATGAACATTGAAAAAATACACAAACCTATAAATAAATAAAATAAACATTAGCAAACTCTGAGAATGCAAAGTTTTCCTTCTTAAAGTTGTGCACAGAGAATAGTGAGTATATTTAGGAGGTTTGAAGAGAGTTATCATTGAATGGTCAGAATCATGCTGTTAGATTTTAATCTTAAAACACATGAGACAGAATAAATATGAGAGAAGAGGATTAAGGTGACCTGTGAGAGGTTTCTGTTCTGGTGGTTTGTAAAAACATACAAGTTTGTAGACCAACAAACACGTGCTGAAGTGTAAGGGAACGAATCTTCTTCCTCTTTTCCTGTGAGTCATCAAAGCTTTACATAATGGAAATTTGACAAGGGTTTTTTTGTTTGTTTTTTGTTATGTTTTTAAAGTAGGCTCTCTGCCCATTGTGGGGCTCAAACTCAAGACCTTGAGATCAAGAGTTGCATGCTCCACTGACTGAGCCAGCCAGATACTCCTGATGAAGGTTTTTTAATGACTTGCTTGTGAAATGCAATCCTATTGAAAGACACTAATTTGCAATGTGTAATCAGACTTCCTATTCTTAATGTTTAAATTTCCATTTAGTCTGATCTCTGTTCTGAGTTCCAAATAAGTAGGTGGCTGTTTCACTTGGAGATCTTCAATAAGAATTTAAAATGTTAAAATGAGGCCCTAGATTTTACAAAAAAACTGACTCTTCTAGTGCTCCCCATTTAAGTAAATGAATTCAGTATATACCTAGGCACTCAAATTATACATCTGAGTCATTTTCAATAAGTTTTCTCTATTTACCCCGTTTTGTGTTGGTCTCAGTATCAATAGTGATGCTGTCAGCTAGACATGCCTTGGGAGTTCACATGGGCCTGCTGCAAATCCACAGAGACATCTCCCCTTTTGGAACCAATGTTGTCTGGACAGGCCTTTGTGGTCCATATGATTGCAAGATGCCCCCAGCAATAACCATCAGGAAACTTAGGGGGAAAAAATAATAGGTTTATTACTCATAAGAAGAGGTACCCCTCTATCAACATTTTTTGATGTTTCTACTTGTTTTACATGTCTCTTGTAGACAACAGTCTTTGATCCAACTTGAAGGTTTCTTCGGTCTCTGTTTTTTAAAATAGTTAAGTTCAACCCATTTTTATTTATTGTGATAATTTTATACTGAGTTATCATTGTTATCTTGTTTCATATTTTCAGTGTACTCTTTTTCAATTTTATTTCTTTTTAAAAATTGCTTCCTGATTTTTATTAGGTTAATAAAAATATTTTCTTATTTTAAAAAGTTACATTCTATTTTTGGCTTAGGGTGGATACTCTTTTTTTTTTTTTTTTTAAAGATATTTGACAGAGATCACAACTTGGCAGAGAGGCAGGGAGAGAGGGAGGCAGGCTCCCCACCAAGCAGAGAGCCCGATGCAGGGCTTGATCCCAGGACCCTGGGATCATGACCTGAGCCGAAGGCAGAGGCTTTAACCCACTGAGCCACTCAGGTGCCCCTAGGGTGGATACTCTTAATCTCAGATTCATGCTTGTGATTATTGCCTTACTAATTTCTTAGACATTGTCTTAGTCAAGATAGTGTGTATTATACAATGAAAAACAATTATACTAAAACAAACCAAAATGTTTCCTTCTCACATCACATATCAATTTCTAGTTGGCTACGTTCTACATTACAATTCTTCTCACTTACCAGCCCAAACAGATGAAGCAGCCACTATGTGGAATAATGGCAATGATTGTTAGGGAAAGACAGCTCTGGAGGGTCTCTTATTGGTATTAAATACTTTGACCTGAAAGTGACATGTGTCACATATTATTGGCCAGGATGAGCCACGAGACTCCACTTAACTTCAGGGACTGAGAAGTAAAATCATCCCATATGATCAGAAGATGGTAAAAATAGAATATTTGAGAAACACAAGTATAAGTAAGACACTTATCAATGTCTTTATATTTCTTCTTCAAAATTCAAGCAATGTTAGTATATTCTTAGTCCCCTCCCCCATCCGTGCCCTGGCTCCACGTTGCTGTTGTCTAATTGAACTTTTAGATTGTTACAGATATACATTGCTTTGAAAATTTCTTTGATCTTAAGTTTTTCTGAGACAACAATAAACTTCACTAAGGTCTTAGGTCATTTGATAAAACAATAGATTTTATTAAAATGTTTGATTCTCCCTTCTCGTATCTCTGGCAACACTTGGCTGCATTTACTCATATGTTTAAGGACCTCTTTGTGAGTATTTTCAGTGATAGATTTATTTGGTTGGAATATTCTTACAGTGTTCTTGTATAGTAAAGACTATTTGGCTGGATATAAATTTTAGATTCCAGATACTTTAAAAAAATAGATAAAAAGTACTATTCCACTGTTTTCTTGTATCCAAAGTTACTATTGAGAAACAAGGTGTAAATCAGATTTTTCCTCCTTTGTAGGAGATTTGTTCTTTTTCTCTGGAATTTTTAAAAATAAATTTTCTATCTTTGGTATTTTTAAATTATGGTAATTTTTCTTAATACGTAATTTTATCTCTAGCTTTTCTTATCCTATGAATCCTTTCAAAAGCCACAATTCTATTCAAAATGAATAATCTTGTGACTTATTTTCATTAGTAAGAATTTCATTACCTAGCAGCTGTGTAACTCTGTCACACAGCTTTTCTTTTTTTTGTGATGCTAGTTGCCACTGGTGGGTATTTGATGACTAGATCCATTAATTCACTGGGTTCCAAGATGCTGATATTATAATTGTATAATTTCCTTGTCATTTATCAGCTGGGGTACTTTTTATTAAGAGATTTTTCCTCTTTGTACCTATAACATTTCATTTAAGAAATATAAGATATATACTTGAGTTTTTCAACTTACTGCTTATCAACATTCATGAATTTGTTCTCTGTAACTCTCAGAAGGTAGTTCAATAGTTCTTTTTTTTTAATTTTTAATTTTTTTATTTAAGCTTTTTTTATTTAAACATATAATGTAACCCCACCACCCTCTCCCAACCCCTCTTCCCCCCCACCCCCCTCAGTTTGTTTTATGACATTAAGAGTCTCTTTTGGTTTGTCTCCCTCCCGATCCCATCTTGTTTCATTTTTTCTTTTCCTACCACCTTAACCCCCACCCCTGTTGCATCTCCACTTCCTCATATCAGGGAGATCATGTGATAGTTGTCTTTCTCCAGTTGACTTATTTTGCTAAGCATAATACACTCTAGTTCCATCCATGTCGTCGCAAATGGTAAGATTTCATTTCTTTTGATGGCTGCATAGTATTCCATTATATATATATACCACTTCTTCTTTATCCATTCATCTGTTGATGGACATCTAGGTTCTTTCCATAACTTGGCTATTGTGGACATTGCTGCTATAAACATTCGGGTACACGTGCCCCTTCGGATCACTACGTTTGTATCTTTAGGGTAAATACCCAGTAGTGCAATTGCTGGGTCATAAGGTAGCTCTATTTTCAATTTTTTGAGGAACCTCCATGCTGTTTTCCAGAGTGGTTGCACCAGCTTGCATTCCCACCAACAGTGTAGGAGGGTTCCCCTTTCACCACATCCTCGCCAGCATCTGTCATTTCCTGACTTGTTCATTTTAGCCATTCTGACTGGTGTGAGGAGGTATCTCATTGTGGTTTTGATTTGTATTTCCCTGGTGCCCAGTGGAGCACTTTTTCATGTGTCTGTTGGCCATCTGGATGTCTTCTTTGCAGAAATGTCTGTTCATGTCCTCTGCCCATTTCTTGATTGGATTATTTGTTCTTTGGGTGTTGAGTTTGCTAAGCTCTTTATAGATTTTGGATACTAGCCCTTTATCTGATATGTCGTTGATAGAGTTGAGGGTCTATTTCTGGGCTCTCTATTCTGTTCCATTGATCTATGTGTCTGTTTTTGTGCCAGTACCATACTGTCTTGATGATGACAGCTTTGTAGTAGAGCTTGAAGTCTGGAATTGTGATGCCACCAACTTTGGCTTTCTTTTTCAATATTCCTTTGGCTATTCGAGGTCTTTTCTGGTTCCATATAAATTTTAGGATTATTTGTTCCATTTCTTTGAAAAAATTGGATGGGATTTTGATAGGCATTGCATTAAATGTGTAGATAGCTTTAGGTAGCATAGACATTTTCACAATATTTGTTCTTCCAATCCATGAGCATGGCACATTTTTCCATTTCTTTGTGTCTTCCTCAATTTCTTTCATGAGTACTTTATAGTTCTCTGAGTATAGATTCTTTGCCTCTTTGGTGAGGTTTATTCCTAGTTATCTTATGGTTTTGGGTGTAATTGTAAATGGGATTGACTCCTTAATTTCTCTTTCTTCTGTCTTGTTGTTGGTGTAAAGAAATGCAACTGATTTCTGTGCGTTGATTTTATATCCTGACACTTTACTGAATTCCTGTACAAGCTCTAGCAGTTTTGGAGTGGAGCCTTTTGGGTTTTCCACATAGAGTATCATATCATCTGCAAAGAGCGATAGTTTGACTTCTTCTTTGCCGATTTGGATGCCTTTAATTTCTTTTTGTTGTCTGATTGCTGAGGCTAGGACTTCTAGTACTATGTTGAATAGCAGTGGTGATAGCGGACATCCCTGCCGTGTTCCTGACCTTAACGGAAAAGCTCTCAGTTTTTCTCCATTGAGAATGATACTTGCGGTGGGTTTTTCATAGATGGCTTTGATAATATTGAGGTATGTGCCTTCTATCCCTACACTTTGAAGAGTTTTGATTAGGAAGGGATGTTGCACTTTGTCAAATGCTTTTTCAGCATCTATTGAGAGTATCATATGGTTCTTGTTCTTTCTTTTGTTAATGTATTGTATCATATTGATTGATTTGCGGATGTTGAACCAACCTTGCTGCCCTGGAATAAATCCCACTGGATTCGTGGTGAATAATCCTTTTAATGTACTGTTGGATCCTATTGGCTAGTATTTTGGTGAGAATTTTCACATCTGTGTTCATCAAGGATATTGGTCTGTAATTCTCTTTTTTGATGGGATCCTTGTCTGGTTTGGGGATCAAGGTGATGCTGGCCTCATAAAATGAGTTTGGAAGTTTTCCTTCCATTTCTATTTTTTGGAACAGTTTCAGGAGAATAGGAATTAATTCTTCTTTCAATGTTTGGTAGAATTCCCCAGGGAAGCCATCTGGCCCTGGGCTTTTGTTTGTTTGGAGATTTTTGATGACTGTTTCAATCTCTTTACTGGTTATGGGCCTATTCAGGTTTTCTATTTCTTCCTGGTTCAGTTTTGGCAGTTTATATGTCTCTAGGAAAGCATCCATTTCTTCCAGATTGTCAAATTTGTTGGCATAGAGTTGCTCATAATATGTTCTTATGATTGTTTGTATTTCTTTGGTGTTGGTTGTGATCTCTCCTCTTTCATTCATGATTTTATTTATTTGGGTCCTTTCTCTTTTCTTTTGGATAAGTCTGGCCAGGGTTTTATCAATCTTATTAATGCTTTCAAAGAACCAGCTCCTAGTTTCATTGATTTGTTCTATTGTTTTTTTGGTTTCTATTTCATTGATTTCTGCTTTGATCTTTATGATTTCTCTTCTCCTGCTGGGTTTAGGCTTTCTTTGTTGTTCTTTGTTGAGCTCCTTTAGGTGTAGGGTTAGGTTGTGTATTTGAGACCTTTCCTGTTTCTTGAGATAGGCTTGTATCGCTATATATTTTCCTCTCAGGACTGCCTTTGCTGTGTCCCACAGATTTTGGACCGTTGTGTTTTCATTATCATTTGTTTCCATGGTTTTTTTCAATTCTTCTTTAATTTCCTGGTTGACCCATTCATTCTTTAGAAGGGTGCTGTTGAGTCTCCATGTATTTGTGCTCTTTCCACATTTCCTCTTGTGATTGAGTTCTAGCTTCAGAGCATTGTGGTCTGAAGATATGCAGGGAATGATCCCAATCTTTTGACACCGGTTGAGACCTGATTTATGACCCAGGATGTGATCTATTCTGGAGAATGTTCCATGGGCACTAGAGAAGAATGTGTATTCTGTTGCTTTGGGATGGAATGTTCTGAATATATCTGTGATGTCCATCTCGTCCAGTGTGTCATTTAAGACCTTTATTTCCTTGTTGATCTTTTGCTTGGATGATCTGTCCATTTCAGTGAGGGGTGTGTTAAAGTCTCCAACTATTATTGTATTCTTGTCAGTGTGTTTCTTTGATTTTGTTATTAATTGGTTTATATAGTTGGCTGCTCCCATGTTAGGGGCATAGATATTTAAAATTGTTAGATCTTCTTGTTGGACAGACCCTTTGAGTATGATATAGTGTCCTTCCTCATCTCTTATTATAGTCTTTGGCTTAAAATCTAATTGATCTGATATAAGGATTGCCACCCCAGCTTTCTTCTGTTGTCCATTAGCATGGTAAATTGTTTTCCACCCCCTCACTTTCAATCTGGAGGTGTCTTCAGGTCTAAGATGAGTTTCTTGTAGGCAGCATATTGATGGGTTTTGTTTTTTTATCCATTCTGAAACCCTGTGTCTTTTGATTGGGGCTTTTAGCCCATTTACATTCAGGGTAACTATTGAGAGATATGAATTTAGTGCCATTGTATTGCCTGTATGGTGATTGTTACTGTATAATGTCTCTGTTCCTTTCTGGTAATACTTTTAGGGTCTCTCTTTGCTTAGAGGACCCCTTTCAATATTTCCTGTAGAGCTGGTTTGGTGTTTACAAACTCTTTCAGTTTTTGTTTGTCCTGGAAGCTTTTAATCTCTCCTTCTATTTTCAATGATAACCTAGCTGGATAAAGTATTCTTGGCTGCATGTTTTTCTCGTTTAGTGCTCTGAATATATCATGCCAGTTCTTTCAGGCCTGCCAGGTCTCTGTGGATAAGTCTGCTGCCAATCTAATATTTTTACCATTGTATGTTACAGACTTCTTGTCCCGTGCTGCTTTCAGGATTTTCTCTTTGTCGCTAAGACTTGTAAATTTTATTATTAGATGGCGGGGTGTGGACCGATTCCTATTGATTTTGAGGGGTGTTCTCTGCACCTCCTGGATTTTGATGCTTGTTCCCCTTGCTATATTAGGGAAATTCTCTACAATAATCCTCTCCAGTATACCTTCTGCTCCTCTTTCTCTATCTTTCCTGTTAGAGCATCAAACGCTTTCAGCACGAACCTGGCCTCCCTTTGCCAGTCCTTTTCCTTTTCCAGGAAGCTCAAGGCTGTAACTGTCTCTTTTCTTGGATGACCTGAGCCCGCTCCTGTCCAGACAGTACAATGTGGGGAGTCATTTAAGTTATTCCTGGAGCTGTACTCCTGGGCAGGGAGTGCCATTCCAGGGTCCCCTTGCACCACTGTCCACAGGTCCTGGATGCATACTTTTAACTCAAATTTAGGACTGACTTTGCAGTAGTTAAAATTGTGATGCAAAGGTACTTTTATTTGCATAAAAAATTTGCCAGTGAAAACCAAACTGAAGGCACCATGTCTAGGTGACCAGTCCCTGGTGAATTCTCCTCTGTTCCCTAGGGATGGGTGGTTTCAGTTCAGTTCAGATCCAGAGATGGATCTCTGTCCTGAAATTCACGGAGACTCTGTCAAGTTGCAGAGAGTTGATACAGTTCTAATTTGCAGGCAGCTGTGGTGAAAATGGTGGTAGCGTTTGGCGTTAAGGGCTTTTTGTTGTTGTTGTTCTTGGTTTTGTTTGTTTGTTTGTTTTTGTTTTTGGTTTTTTTGTGGCTTATTTCTGTGAAAGCTGTCAGAATGGGATCGTTCCTGCCTCAGGAGGCGATTTAATAGGTATTAGATACCAAGACACCTAATGAGTGTTTTCTAAAATACTAGGATCTTTCCCTGCATTATTGCGTTTCAAAGTCACAGCTTTATGAAATGTGTATCATTGTCAGCATATTTTACTATTAAGACAAAAAACAATGCCAAAGTGTGTGACTTGCCTGATATTTCCAGATTCCTGTCTATCTTCAGGCCCTAGCATGAGCATCAGTCCTAATTTTGTGATGCCTGCTTTCTTACCCAGGTGCTTACCTGCTCTTCGCTTTTATAGCACAAGAGAGCAGGAATGATGTGAACTATGGAGTTAGCAAAGTAAAGTCCTGGAAACATTCTTTCACTGTGGGGAAACTGAGCTGTCACATCTAGAAAGTTGTTTTCAGAAATATTCCAGTGAAAGGAATGTTAGGCTAGGACTTAAACCTGTTATTTGTGTGGGGGCTGAGGGTTTTAAACAAATCAAGATGATTAGAAACTTCTTTTAAGGCAGTGTGGTTATTCTGTCATGCATTCTCTTACTACAAGTGACATTCAGAATTGTGCAGAGTCTCTTGTTAATACCATTCGTTTTCTAAGCATAAAGTAGATGCCTAAAAGTAGAATATGCCTTCAATTCCCCATGTGGTCGATCTGGAATATGATGAACAGGGGTACTTTTCATTGAAAAGAAATCAGATTACCTGTGGGTAGGAGGAAGTGGGCAAATGTAAAAGGTAACTTTGTGCCTATGTATCTGTGATATAAATGATGTGGTTGTCATTTTTTCCTCACAATTTTAGTTTTTTTACTAAGATGATTGGTTGATTCTTCTTTATGAATTTCCTGATTGGATCAGAATGAGATGGATTGATTCTTGAACCACTGTAACTATCAATAGAGCTCAGAGCTGAACTCACCAGGGTAGCTGTGAGTGCTCCCTGCTTGGGAAACTGATGGTCTCAGCCAGGCCTTAGGACTAAAGCTTTGATGGTTTGTTGAAGACAGTTATCACTTGGGTATACCAAGAAAAAAGTGTTCACAACTCAAATTAATTTCAGAAATGCGTCTTATTCAACTTTAAAATTAATTTATGTAAGAATCTGAGGACTTTTCTTCATGGAACAAGATGCATTGTGAAGCTTCCAAGTGGGATAGTGTAGGATATGCAGGGTTTTTCCAACTAATTTTTGGGGTACTTATAAGTAACTGCCACAATAGTATTTTGTGATATATCTGTTAGGGAAACACTGATGTAGGCTGCAGAAGTTAGATACTCGAGCTTGTATGGCAATACAGAATTAAATGTATAATTCATAAAACAAACAAGTACTGTTGATCCAAATTATGTCTAACCCAATGCCTCATTTAATACTTATTCAGAAAACGTATATTGAAAACCTATTATGTGCAAATTTTCTCCTAGGTAGAGATAAAATTGTAAAAAACAGAGTTCCTTTTCACATGTATATTACATTCTAATGGGAAGGAGCTGTAAATAAATAAATACATTGTATATCATATGATAAGTGCTTTGGAGAAACATTAAAACAGAATAAGGAAATAAAGAGTGATGGTGGGATACTGTTTAGCATAGGTGCTTGGGGAAGGCTCTCTGTAAAGGTGACATTTGGACAACAGCCTCACAGAAGAGAAAAACTGAGCCAGGCAGATATCTGAGGAGAGGATCCAGGCTAAGTCATCTTGAAGATGAAGACTTGGAATTTTGAGACTTTGTGATACAAGAGGCCAGTATGAATGGGTATGCATTTGCAGGGAGAGGGTGGGTGAGGCAGATGGGCCAGACATCCGCCCATGTGATTCCTTGTAGGCCATGGTAAGGACTTCTAAATGTTATTCTGGGCAAGATAGAAAGCCAGTGAAGGCTTTTGAGTTGAGGAATAACAAGATTTCAATTTAGCTTTACTTTTTTTTTTTTTTTTAAATTTTCTGGATATGAAGAAGCCAGCAGCACAAGACTATTTTAGATGGGAAACCAAGAGCTCATTTTTGAACTCTCTAAGTTTGAGTTTCCTATGAAGCTTTCAGATAGAGATATCAGGACTTAATTGTATAAAATTAAGACAATTTTTTGCCCTGCAAAAATATGAACTCAATCTATATTTCTAGGATGAATAAATAAATAAATAGATGAGTATTATTTATTCTTTGAAATAAAGAAGAATTAATACTTATTCTTCTGAAATTGTTCCAAAAAATAGAAATGGAAGGAAAACTTCCAAACTCACTCTACGAGGCCAGCATTACCTCGATCCCCAAACCAGACAAAGACCCCACCAAAAAGGAGAATTACAGACCATTATCTCTGATGAACACAGATGCAAAGATTCTCAACAAGATACTAGCCAATAGGATCAACCAGTACACTTAAAAGATTATTCACCATGACCAAGTGGGATTTATTCCTGGGCTGCAGTGGTGGTTCAACATCAGCAAATCAATCAACGTGATACACCACATTAATAAAGAAAGGATAAGGAGCGCCTGGGTGGCTCAGTGGGTTAAAGCCTCTGCCTTCAGCTCAGGTCATGATCCCAGGGTCCTGGGATCTAGCCCCACATCGGGCTCTCTGCTCAGCAGGGGGCCTGCTTCCCTCTCTCTCTGCCTGCCTCTCTGCCTACTTGTGATCTCTGTCTGTCAAATAAATAAATAAAATCTTGAAAAAAATAAAGAAAGGATAAGAACCACACGATGTTCTCAATAGATGGAGAAAAAGCATTTGAAAAAATACAGCACCTTTCTCGACAAAAGAGGGAACATACCTCAACATTGAAAAGGATGTATATGAAAGACCCTATAGCAAATATCATCCTCAATGGAGAAAAACTGAGAGCTCCTCTCCTAAAGTCAGGAACAGAATAGAGATGTCCACTCTTACCACTGGTGTTCAACATAGTACTAGAAGTCCTAGCCTCAGCAGTGAGACAAGAAGAAGAAATAAAAACCAAAAGCATCCAAATTGGCTACGTGGAAGACAAACTCACTCTTTACAGATGACTTGATATTCTATGTAGAGAACCCAAAAGAGGGGCACTTGGGTGTTTCAGTCATTAAGCTTTGGCTCAGATCATGATCTCAGCATCCTGGGATGCTTTCTCTCTGCTTTCTCTCTCCCACTCACCCTGCTCATGTTCCTGCTCTTGCTGTCTCTGTCTCGCTGTCAAACAAAACAAAGCAAAGCAAAAACAAAATAAGACAAAACAAACCCCAAAGACTCCACCCCAAATTGCTAGACCTGATACAGGAAGCAAAGTCACAGGATATAAAATCAATGTGCAGAAGTCTGTTGCATTTTTGTACACTAACAATGAAGTAGAAGAAAGAGAAATCAAGGAATTGATCCTGTTTACAGGATTGCACCAAACCCCATAAGATACCGAGGAATAAATCTAACTAAAGAGGTAAAAGATCTGAAAACTATAGAACAATTATGAAAGAAATCGAGGAAGACACAATGAAATGGAAAAACATTCCATGCTCATGGATTGGAAGGACAAATATTGTTAAAATGTCTATGCTGCCCAAAGCAATCTACGCATTCAATGCAATCCCTATCAAAATACCACCAGCATTTTTCGCAGCGCTGAGACAGTCCTAAAACTTATATGGAAACAGAAAGACCCTGATAGCCAAAGTAGTGTTGAAAAAGGAAACAAAAGTTGGAAGCATCACAAGTCTAGACTTCAAGCTGTATTACAAAGTTGTAATCATCGAGATAGTATAGTACTGGCACAAAACAGAGAACCCAGAAATGGACCCTCAACCATATGATCAATAATCTTCAACAAAGCAGGAAAGAATACCTAATGGAAAAAAGACAGTCTCTTCAACAAATGGTGCTGGGAAAACTGGACAGCAACACGCAGAAGAATGAAACTGGACCACTTTCTTACACCATACACGAAAATAAATTCAAAATGGATGACAAAGCCTGGCCCTATTCCTGGTCAGAGATTATGAAATGCAGTGATTTCAAGTGGAATAATTTTTATGTTGAACAGATGACTCTGGATGGCAGTGACTATGTAGTATTAATCTCTGTGTTCCCAGTACCTGTCTTATAGATGGGACTTCAGACTTTCTGCTAAGTAAATGAAATAATATTTCCCCAAACTTAAGCTTTTGAATTTTGTAGAGGAACATTTAGTGTTCTTTGAAAGAATCCCCATATTACTGGCTTCCCATGAATGAAGCAATTTTTTAAAATCCAATTTTGGTTTTTTGTTTTCTAAAATTGAGGTATTTCTGTAATTTAGTTGGTAACTATGAGGTTTAAAACGGGACAATTTAGGGTGCAAATCACCAATTTTGTTCTTTGTTGTGAATTATAAAACAAAATTTATAAGAAGAAAGGCATTACTTGATTAAACCAAGAATCCTTAATTATATAAACATTTTAATTGTCTTTGGTGCACATGATCCAATCTAAAGATTTGGAGGTTCCTATGACATAATGCCAGGTTGAGTATATATAGGAAATGATGTCTTTTGTTAAGATTTTTTTTTAAAAAAGATTTTATCCATTTATTTGTTAGAGAGAGAGAGAGAGAGCGAGCACAGGCAGACAGAGAGGCAGGCAGAGGCAGAGGGAGAAGCAGGCTCCCCGCCGAGCAAGGAGCCCGATGTGGGTGGGACTCTATCCCAGGACTCTGGGACCATGACCTGAGCCGAAGGCAGCCGCTCAACCAACTGAGCCACCCAGGCGTCCCAAGATTTTTTTTGTTTTGTTTTCATGTAATTGGTTGTTTGTAGCTGTAAGGTAGAGGTTTTTTTTCTAAATTGAAGTGAATTATAAAGTTAAAATTGGACTACTCAGCAATAAAATTCAATAAGATAAAATTGCCATAAATTAAAGAGACATATGACCCAGTGTTTAATTATTCCCTAAAAGATTTTATGTTGTCCTCTGGTCAGTTGGCTAATAACATGGGTGTGCAAGGGGTTAAGGTGAGCCTTTCCAGTTATCTAGTTGTCTGATTGCTGTTGCTAGGACTTCCTTTTTTTTTTTTTTTTAAGATTTGTTTTTAAGATTTTGCTTACTTATTTGACAGACAGACATCACAAATAGGCAGAGAGAGGCAGGCAGAGAGAGAGAG
>ML101015.1:0-20516 GCA_003697995.1 Taxidea taxus jeffersonii
GGGGGGGGGGGGGGAAAAGGGGTTGGGAGAGGGTGGTGGGGTTACATTGTATGTTTAAATAAATAAAGCTTAAATAAAAAAAAATTAAAAAAAAAAAGAAAGAATAACTTGTCTGTACTCTTCAAAAATGTCAGTGTCATAAAAGACAAGGAAAAGCCATGGAATTGTTTTAGATTAAAAGAGACTAAAAACATGAGAAATGTATGCAATCCATGGTTCTAGACTAGATCCTGGTCCCAGAGAAGGAAAAGAAAGGGGAGACTGCTACTAAAGAGCATTATTGGGTCAATTCATTATATCAAACAAAGATCACAGATTTGAGCCTATGTTTGTGGTACATAAATAGTGTATCAATTTTCAATGATCTAACTTTGATAATGATACTGTGGTTAAGTAAGAGAAAAGCCTTGTTATCACTTCTCGCCTGTTGGCTAAGGTCAAATGTAAGAGAAAAGCCTTGTTCTCAGGAAATACAGACTTGTTAAGGGGTAAAGGGGTAGGCCATAGGCAATTCATCCTCAGACGGTCCAGGAAAATATTATGAATATATATATATATTATAGGGTGAAACAAATATGGCAGAATGCTAAATATTGTTGCAGCTGGGTGAACGGTCTATAGGAATTCTTTTCTTTTTTAGATTTTTTTTAAAAAAAGGATTTATTTATTTATTTATTTGAGAGAGATCACAAGTAGGCAGAGAGGCAGGCAGAGAGAGAGAAAGGAGGAAGCAGGCTCCCCGCTGAGCAGAGAGCCTGACTTGCGGCTCGATCCCAGGACCCTGGGATCATGACCTGAGCCGAAGGCAGAGGCTTTAACTGACTGAGCCACCCAGGCGCCACAGGAATTCTTTTCAACTGTTGCAACTTTTCTATATATTTAAAATGATTTCAAATAATAAGTTAAATCATATGACTCTAAGAACAGGCCACTTCCTTTATACAAGAGTTCATCTAGAATCACCATTTAAAAGGTAAAATAATTACAAAACAATATTTAAATGAAAAAGCAAACAACCTCATTAGAACTCATCAGATAGGAGCGCCTGGGTGGCTCAGTGGGTTAAGCCTCTGCCTTCAGCTCAGGTCATGATCCCAGAGTCCTAGGATCGAGCCCTGCATCAGGGTCTCTGCTTCCCCCTCCCTCTCTGCCTATTTGTGATCTCTCTGTCAATAAATAAAATAAATAAATAAATAAATTCTTAAAAAAACAAAAAAACACAACTCACCAGATAAGAGAAGGTATCAAAAAAGAGCTATCATTCTAAGAGACTGAGTTCCTCATTAGAAGGTTCTCTCAGTGCAGGACAACAGACAGAACAACAGACCCTCCCCGAGAATACTCACCTCCCCAGGCTTTGTGGCTGGGCACAGCCACTTCTCCAACAACATGTCCCAGACCTTCTCCAAATTGATTTCATTAACTTCAGCAATTTCCTTGGCGGCTGTGTGAATATCTGAGATATTCAAGGTAAAGAATTAAAAAAAAAAAAAGAAAAAGAAAAAGAAAAACCCGAGTTTTCAATGCAAGATAACTGGGAATCAAAATGATAGTTCTCCTTGAGCAGAAAGATGAGTAGCTTCTTGTCCTCACCAGGATAATCTTTGCCGGCCGGGTTCTGAATCCGTTCACTGACACTCGGGTGCTCGTACAGACTGACAAGGAGGTGAGCGGGTCTCCCTATGACTCTCAGACACTCCGCCGAGTCCAGTCTGTGCGCTCTGAGCACAGCTTCAGTGCCTGACCGCCGACACTGAACATGAAGTTTCTTCAACAAAGCCTCCGCTTTTTCACGTGCCTCGTCCTTTAAGAAAAAAAAATCACAAGCAAAAAGAAACTCTCATGCTCTAAACCTCAGGCGAGGTGAAGAATCCATCTTTGTCAATCAACGTCCCTTCCTGCCTTACTTAACATCCTTGTGTAGCTCCACACACCCTAATCTTCCTTCTCCCTTGTAGGCATCCAACCCTCCAAGACGCCCATCCCCGGGGCGGGATGAGGAGGGACATCTGGGGAGCACGAGTTAAGTGAAAAGAGAGAGGAAGGAGCCTTCCACCATGCAGTTCAGACACACCTGAGAAGGGATATTCTGGAGCCATCTCTCAGCTAGATACAAGCAGAATTTCAAGCTGGACATCTTGAAGGAACCTGAAAAGACGAAGAGATTTATAAGCAAATTTTAATCTAGACAAATGTTTTTGAGTCAAATTAAAAAGACTATGTTTTTTAAAATCCATATTTAGAATCCATATTCAGAGTTAACAAACAATTTAAAAAGGACAGAAGGATACACACATTTTAACCCAAACGGGATAAGGTCATACATGTAGTACATACGGCTCCCTTGTTCTCCCTATACAGGTTCGTTGGATATCTTTCCAAGTCAACTACATAGAATTCCACTCTATGAATAGGCTCTATTTTTTAAACAAGTTCCTGACAAATGAGCATGTAAAAAAATAGTTATTTTCAACTTCTGTTACAACTGAAAACATAGCAGTGTGTGCCCATGTTTGCGTGCTTGTTTGGTTACGCAAGGACATGTAAGGATTCATTACTAGAAGTATGAGTGGTATTAGTGAGTAGATACTAGGAAGCATCAATTTCTATCCCTACCGACAGGGCGGAGAGCGCCACATCCCTGCACCCTGATATGCTGGAGTGAACTTTGCTGACTTCACTGGAGCCTTTTCAACATTCCGCGAATTTTAACAATGTCAGCAATGCACCAAGTGAAGTCTGAGGGCACACATAACATTTTTAACCACCATCAATAGTTTTAAATGCCTCTCCTTAGAGATAGAGAAGTCCATTTTTTTTTCCTTATTGCAAGTTCAAAACAACAACAAGCCAACCATTCTGAGCCCATTTAGAGGAAGACTCCAATACCTTCTGGGATATCCTGGGTAAGACTGATGCCAATAGCCACAGCCCACTCTGGATTAACTATAGACAGTAAGTAGGATTCGATGGTTTGAGTGATCTTAGTTATGTCCTTGTTAATCAGTGTTGAGGATTTAGCTTGTGTTAACTTCAGGAGCTTTGGCTTCAGTTTTTTCTCAAAAACATGCTTGGCTGTAGACACATACAGAGTGTCCAAAGAGAACTTCAAAAAGAGGAAAAGAAAAGTTAAGGCTGATTTATAGGCACTCCTTTAAAGGTTTACCTGAAAGCAGCCCCAAATCCTTCTAGACAGGGTCTAATTTAACTAGTGGGTATAAAGATAAGTCTTATAAAGTCTCAACCCATTACCTTCATTAATTTGGAAATTAAGAGCAGCGTTGGGAATGATTCCTCACTGAGTTCTGTTGCTAAAAAGGAAACAAGAAGAACATGATTTGCTTAAGAAGAAAACAATTTGACTATTCAGTAATATTCATAAGTTAAGGAACGTACAGAGAATTTTCCAGAAGTTCTGTGCTGTGCCAAAGAATATTAGGTGAAAAGGCAGTCTAGTTTGGGCAGCTGGTGGCAAACTTATCACATGCTCCAACATATACTGATATTCTAGGTCCACTGGAGGAGATATTCTTCTGTATGATTTCAAATGTTTCAGAAGACTCAATGCCTAGATTAAAATACAAATGTAATTTCCTGTGAGATTAAACCAGTCCTGTTTCTGAATGACAATGTTATCTGAATGATAACAACACGGATTTCCATTCCTGAGATGGCCTTGTTTCCATAAAGATACACACAAAACTTTTGTAGTTTTACCTCTAAGCTTATTCCTCTAAACCAAAACCATAATTTACACGATGGTTAAAGAAATTATGTGCGGAGAAACTAAAGGAACTCTGTTGTGGGTGGGATGTTTATGAGTCTGACAGTTCTCCATGTCTTCTTTGAACAGTCTGACAGATCTCAAAAATGCCTGATTTCGTTTTAAAGACATAGGCAGTTGATCTAAAATTAATCCTCTATATCTCTTACATCTCTTTAGCTTATATCAGATATTTTGGGGGGCTTGTAAAACCATTTGAATCAACCCAATGTCTTTAAATCTTTAAAATCTAATTTAAAAAGAGATAAAAGCTACTGCGACCAAAATTCAGAGAAGACTAAGAAGTTACTGAAGCACTAGGATTGAGTCAGTCCTACCTACTAATATAGAAAGCAGAATCTAACTCTAGGTCCCACATCCTTTTTTTTCCCTTCTGAATCACAAAAATTTTGCTTTAATTCTTCCAAATCAGTACTTTAGTGACGTCATGCTCTTGGACAAACTTAAAGTACTTTAGGAAAGCAAAAATAGGACTAAGACAAATGATAAAATATAGAGAGCATGAGAAGTCTTTTTATTTCTATATTCCTTTCAATGAAGAAGACAGGAATAAAATAGGAAGCGCAAAGTATAGTCCAGAAAGATATCTGACTGCAGTTTTGTAAATGATCCAAAAAGAAGCATAAAGGTAATTTAAAAATATTTAATATATTACTTATACCTGGTTAATATTAATGTTGGTTATCTTTTCATCGGCTCTTTCTATAACTTTCAGGACGACTTCAATCATTTCATAGTCATAGGGATCCAACTGTATAAAAGTAAAAATATAACAAAACTTAAGACGACAGTCAGGCCAGGACATGGTTTTATTCCATTATGGTCATCAATATAGATTAAAAATACAAAATCTCACTGCACTATGATGTTAGATTATTTTTCTAAAAATGAACTGAGGAGGGCGCCTGAGTGGCTCAGTGGGTTAAGCCTCTGCCTTCGGCTCAGGTCATGATCTCAGGGTCCTGGGATTGAGCCCCGAGTCGGGCTCTCTGCTCAGCGGGGAGCCTGCTTCCCCCTCTCTCTCTGCCTGCCTCTCTGCCTACTTGTGATCTCGCTGTCAAATAAATAAATAAAATCTTAAAAAAAAAAAAATGAACTGAGGGGTGCCTGGGTGGCTCTGTCATTAAGCGTCTGTCTTTGGCTCAGGTCATGATCCCAGGGTCCTGGGACCAAGCCCTGCATCAGGTTCCCTGCTTGGCGGGGAGCCTTCTTCTCCCTTTCCCACTCTCCCTGCTTGTTTTCCCTCTCTCGCTGTGTCTCTCTCTGTCAAATAAAATCTTTACTAAATAAATAAATAAAAATGAGCTGAAACGGGGGCACCTGGGGGGCTCAGTCGGTTAAGTGTCCAACTCTTGATTTCAGTGGTCATGATCCTCAGGGTCATGAGATCGCCCCCAAGCCCCAACACCCATGTCTGGCTCCACACTCGACATGGAATCTGCTTAAGATTCTCTCTCTCTCTCTCACCCTGTGCCCTTTCCCTCATCTCTGCTTACATGCTCTCTCAAAAGCAAACAAACAAAAAAACCCCTGAAATGTTCTTATCTCAAAATTAGTTCTTTATTAGTTCTATCAGGATAAATAAACATTATTTAAAATGTTTACAAAGTGGGGGCGCCTGGGTGGCTCAGTGGGTTAAAGCCTCTGCCTTCGGCTCGGGTCCTGATCCCAGGGTCTTGGGATTGAGCCCCGCATTAGGCTCTCTGCTCAACGGGGAGCCTGCTTCCTCCTCTCTCTCTGCCTGTCTCTCTGCCTACTTGTGATCTCTGTCAAATAAATAAATAAAATATTTTAAAAAAAAGTTTCCAAAGTGACTTTAAAAAGAAAGTTATTCCTAGGGTACTAAAAATCTAGAAAGAATAAAAAAATTCATAATTTATAAAATTTCATATTTAAAAAATTTTTTTAAGGATTTTATTTATTTGTCAGAGAGAGAGACAGACCACACAAGCAGGGAGAACAGCAGGCAGAGGGAGAAGCAGGCTCCCCGCTAAACAAGGAGCCTGATGCAGGACTCGATCCCAGGACCCTGGGATCAAGACCTGAGTCAAAGGCAGATGCTTAACCAACTGAGTCAACGAGGGGCATCCTTTTAAGATTTTTTTTTTTTTTAAGATTTTATTTATTTATTTGTTAGGGAGAGAGAGAGCGAGCACAGGTAGACAGAGAGGCAGGCAGAGGCAGAGGGAGAAGCAGGCTCCCTGCCGAGCAAGGAGCCCGATGCGGGACTCGATCCCAAGAGGCTGGGATCATGACCTGAGCCGAAGGCAGCCGCTTAACCAACTGAACCACCCAAGCGTCCCAAGATTTTTAAATTAGAATTCCATATCTTCCATTTAAGACAGGAAAAGTACACTAGGAGGAAATGAACCTTTTCTTGGTAATGATATAACTGAAAGAGTGGACCTCCAAGCACAAGTTTCTCAAAGAACTGCATTCTGGCTCTAAGCATATAGTGAAATGCAAAAATTAATTGGGTGGCATCTAAGTATGCTCATAAAAAGAAAGGAAGTATTCTCTTTGTTCTTTGTTTTGCCCATACACCATTACTTTTTATTCCCATTTCTTTTTTTTTAAAATATTTTATTTATTTATTTGATAGACAGAGATCACAAGTAGGCAGAGAGGCAGGCAGAGAGAGAGGAGGAAGCAGGCTGTCCGCCAAGCAGAGAGCCCGATGCGGGGCTCGATCCCACGACCCTGGGATCATGACCTAAGCCGAAGGCAGCGGCTTTAACCCACTGAGTCACGGAGGCGCCCCTTTATTCACATTTCTTAAATGCCAAATGAAGTCACAAGAATTACAACACTGAACTAAATGGGAATAGGATTTCTGTAGGACCTAGAACTTTTGAGCAAGTCTACATTATTTTTGGCTGACTTTCAGGCCAAATATAAAACTGAAGTATTTCTTGTAGTCTTTTTTTTTTTTTTTTTTGACAGACAGAGATTACAAGTAGTCAGAGAGGCAGTCAGAGAGAGGAGGAAGCAGGCTCCCTGCTGAGCAGAGAGCCCGATGCGGGGCTCGATCTCAGGACCCTGGGATCATGACCCCAGCCAAAGGCAGAGGCTTTAACCCACTGAGCCACCCAGGTGCTCCATTTCTTGTAGTCTTATAATCCTCTTCACCCTTCCATCCACTTTTACTCCCTCAAGAAACTACCCTTCAACCTAAAAATTTCAATTCTCATAAAGATCTCCTACGAAAATAGACAAGAGAGCAAATAGGTGTGTATATATATATATATAAAGATACTCATTGTAACTTATAATAGTGAAATGTACAAACAATTTAAATGTCCATTCATAAAGGCCTAGTTAAATACAGTATGTTTTGTCCACATCGTGGAATAATTCCTATCTGTCAAAAATGAGACAGATGTAAGTGTATTGTCATGTAATGACAATATTTAAGTGAAAAAAAGAGAGTAACAGGACAGGATAATAAGCCTAAGATAGTCACCAAACTACTAGCATTTTTATCTATGGGAATGGAGTTATAGAGAAATCTCACTTTTTGATTTATACTTCTCTCTAGTTTGATCTTTTCAAAGAATGTGTACTAGAACACAAAGAATGTGTTTTCAAAAATCTCAAAAAAAAAAAAAAAAAAGGCTATTTCTGGGGATGCCTGGGTGTCTCAGTCAGTTAAGCGTCTGTCTTCAGCTCAGGTCATGATCCTGGAGTCCTGGGATCAGGTCCCGCTCAGCGGGGAGCCTACTTCTCCCTCTCCCTCTGCCTGCTGCTCTTCCTGCTTGTGCTCTCTCTCTGACAAATAAATAAAATCTTAAAAAGAAAAAAAAAAAAGCTATTTCTATTTTCAGGAATAAAAGACCAGAAAGTTGCTGTATTAAACTATTAAAAAGATAGAAATCTAAAATAATTAAAAGTTTTAAAAAATATAGGACTTGCATTTCCAGCTTGGTGCTCAACATCTCTACATGAACCAAGGATAGGAGGCAAGTTTGACGTGCCCCGATACATTCGCTTCCCGTTCATCTACCTTATGGAGTATTCCGCTAAGACTGATGACCAAATCTTTTGTGCTCGTCAGGAGAGGAACCATTTCCAGGGCTTTGGCCAGGAGTTTGGGGTGCTGCTGCTTGATGGGCTGCATGCTCGCGTCTCCCTGGCTCTGGCTGGCACCGGTGTTGTGCAGCAGTGTTTCGATGAAGAGCTGAAGAGCTGCATCACAGTCCAACTGAAATGTGCTAGGAGAAGTATTCCGTTACACTCACTTCGGCGTGTGCGTGTGTTTCCATTCGATTTCTCCCCGACCCGCTCCCGTCACTAGACTCCAGCAACCCTCTGCTAGCCCAGCCTCAGTATCAGATCATAGACCTGTCATCAGAGTTAATTACTGCCTTTAAAAAAATCAGATCTTGTTCCTGGCGGCTTTGTTGACATGGCACAATACTGGAAAGAAATTTGTAATAAAATTGAAAATATTTAATTCCTTTAACGGAGCAATTCCACTTTCATACATTTCACAGAAGTAGCCAAGATACATATATAAGGGTGTCCATGGCAACAACTGTTTGTAATATTTAAAAACTGAGAACTATTCAATCATCCATCAATGAGGGGCTAGTTGAATAATCTGTTCATAAAAAGGAATCCCAGCGTTCAAGAGCTGAGGAAGGGCTCTATGTACCGGTCTTGTAAGACGTCCTGCTAACTGAATGAAGCATACTACAAAATGGTTTGTAAAGTAGGATTCTGTTTTTGAGGAATGTAAAGAATGCATGTCAGTATTTGCATAGAGGAAATAAAAGAACAATAGAGGCCAAACTCTTTTAACAGTAACTATTCCTGAAGGGTGAGACTGTGTGGAGTTTTGATTTTAGTATGTTCCATCTGAATAAGAAAAATAATGAGGACTTAAAAATTAAGAATGAGGTTGGGGCGCTTGGGTGGCTCAGTGGGTTAAGCTTCTGCCTTGGGCTCAGGTCATGATCTCAGGGTCCTGGGATCGAGCCCTGCATTGGGTTCCTTGCTCAGCGGGGAGCCTGCTCCCCCCCCCCACCTCTGCCTGCCTTTCTGCCTAGTTGTGATTTCTCTCTCTGCCCAGTAAATAAATAAAAATCTTAAAAAAAAAAAAAGATTAAGAATGAGGTTAATATAGACAGACAATTCCAAAGTCTTAAGCCCTATTAATAAGATGATAATTAACCCACTGAGCCACCCAGGTGCCCCAATAAGATGGTAGTTTAATCTGCTGCACAGAATAACAAAAATATCAAGAAAAGCTTTAAATGGGACCATTTTTTTTTTATTCTTTTTTTAAATGGGACCATTTTAAAGTCTTTCCCTGAAATTCTAAAAGCCATCTAAATTTATTCAGCTGGACTCCTTGGGGTAGAAGTGCCGTTATCACACAAATACAAATTACCAATTCCACAAGAGCAACAAGAATGTGAAATGAGGGACGCCTGGGTGGCTCAGTTGGTTAAGCGGCTGCCTTCGGCTCAGGTCATGATCCCAGCGTCCTGGGATCGAGTCCCACATCAGGCTCCTTGCTCAGCAGGGAACCTGCTTCTCCCTCTGCCTCTGCCTGCCACTCTGCCTGTGCTTGCTCCTGCTCTCTCTCTGACATAAATAAATAAAAAATCTTAAAAAAAAAAAAAAGAATGTGAAATGAACTTGACATTATTCTAGCTATTTACATTGCAGAAAAGGGCTCGGTACGACAAAACCACAAGCAAAAATCTGCTGGGAGTCAACTTAATAAATGAGACAGTGTGCGCACCCCATTCTGCATTTTCAGCAGTCCAAACTGAAGAATGGCATGGTTCTGTTATTTCAAAGTACAGTTAGTCAAGGCTGCTTAGAGGTACGAGCACCCTGTAGCTTTTTTTTTTTTTTCCTGTAGCTTTTGACTTGCGGGTTCTGGATAGTGGCAGGCAGGGTCCGCTACCCTCTCCTCCATCCATGGAAGAGCTGGGTACCTGCCTGGTGAGGGAGTGTGCTCGTAACAGTAACTTGGACTTCACTCACCTGTCACCAACTGGATGAGGGTTATAGCACTGTTAGTATTTTAAAAGCAGTCGCTTATTATGTGACCTTGAGCGGGTTACCTAATATGGGTTTCTTTTCTCATACATAAATTGATGATAATACGCAATAAAAATCGTAAAAAGTTAAATGGTGGTGTGTGTGAACACACTTTGAAACTGGTAGCGTGACAGCAAACTGGTCATCCTATTTATTAAATAAAAGCCCGAGATAGTATTTATTCCTACTTATCGCAGTGAACTGTTACCTATCTGTATCTATAAACAAAACAGTCAGCCTTAGTCTTCTCTATTGACTTACTAAATTATTTTTAAAAATTCTCCCTAAATCATACTTTTCATTATGTCTTAATAAGACAACCCTGCCCCTCAGTTAATCTGATTTATAAATTCAATTGCTCATTAACAATATTCCCAAATTTTCCTGAACATGGGGATCACTTGGAAATTAAGGATTAGATTCCTGGGCTTTGGCCCAGATCTGCTGAGTCAGAACCACCAGGGAGGGGCCCAGGAATCTGTATTTTAGATCACATGCCCCAGGTACTGCTCATCAAGAGGCAAGTCTGAGAAACACTTAATAGTGAATTGAAAGGGTGATAACTTAAAAGAATTTAATCTGGTTCTGGGGTTTACTCACTTTAGGGACGAACAAAAGTAAACACCAGAGGTCCATGGACCACGAGGAATAATCCTCTGTATTATCATGTTCTTGCAGTAAGGACTTCCAGTTCGTTAAGCTAACAGCAAAAAAATACCACTAAGGTTTAAAGAATTACCAGCAATATTCCAGAATGAGGCTTGTGTCCATATCTATATTCTCCACGAGTGCTTTAATGAGGTCTTTCTTGGTAAGAAAATGTTGCCTGAAAACTGGTTGGAAAGAAATCTAGAAATAAAAAGAGTAAAAAAAAAAAAAAAACCACACAAAAAAACCAATAAAGTAAAGTTTACTACAATAAGGATACCACAGTGATTTGCCTTTTTATAGAGAAATATTTTTCTAGACTCCTCCAACTTTTTTTTTTCTTTTTTTAAATCACCCTACTCAACTGGAGCATCATTCTGAGATTCCAGGTGTATTTGGCTGTGGATCCAATCTCTCTCTTAGTCACTCTAACCTGGGGCTCTTCATCAGTCAAGTGGTTGGTTATCAGTCCCATTACTACTGCATACGAATTAGGCTTCAAATCACGGACCATTTCTGCAGTGATTACATTCCTGATAAGCCTACTGTTTGCGAATAAGGTAAAATGTTTCTCATGCACAGTGTAAAGAAAATAGGGTTTCGCTCGTTTTTACAAAGTGAAAAATGACGTTTCCCTAGCAGGAGTTCTTAAACTTTGGTATACCTTTATACACTGATGTTATCTTTAACAAAAGAGCAGCACAGAAATATGAAACTAAAGGCTAGGTCTAAAACACCTTAGATCTTAATACTAGATAAATATTTCTATAAATGAGGAAGCTAAGCAGATAAAAATGTCAAGCCCCTTCTAATTTCCTTAAAAATACAGAAAAAAGGAAATGAAGCCAACTGTCCTTATTTCTTTGAAAACACCAATGGGTATACTTAATATAACTAAAATCTATGAATCCACAATATACAGCTTTTCTCTGAAGAAAGAGACAATGAGATCTTTGTTTTAAGTTTTCCTGGGGGAAATCATCAGAATTGTGGTGCCTGGGTGGCTCAGTGGGTTAAGCCTCTGCCTTCGGCTCAGGTCATGATCTCAGAGTCCTGGGATCGAGCCCCACATCAGGCTCTCTGCTCAGCGGGGAGCCTGCTTTACCCCCTCCCTCTCTCTGCCTACTTGTGATCTCTCTGTCCAAAAAAAAAAAAAAATCTTTAGAAAATCATCAGAATGGACAAAACTTCATGGCACTCCAAAGAATACTCACACCAAGTTTGCCAAGACGAATACCCCACCGGGCGTCAGTACTGAGCTCACGGAACTTAAGCTCCGTTTCTATTTCCTGATAGAGGCTGGCCAGCTGAGAGCCCACCAGAGATATTGCCTAAAGAATTAAAATACGAAATTCAGTTGTAAATAGAATACATTCTAACACCTTTTAGATGAAACCCAATAACAAAACTCACAACCTCTCTTTGGGATAACAGGGTGGAATGTTACATATTGCTTGATACAGTCATTATTCATAGGATAGTTAGGTTATTCAACTTTTAGTATGCCATAAATTTAGTCTGGCTTTTCTTCAAAGGAAAGGCCAAAGTTTGGTTATCCTACAAACAAAACCCCCATAAAAAGCAAATTTTAAAACAACATCAAAGACAAGTTTTGTATCGGTTAAACTTGTCCTTCAAAAAGAACTGGCTCGTGGGTCTAAGATTTCAAGTACATTCAGGTAATTACAAGAAGTCAAATTCTATCGCTGCATACAGATTTAAAAAACAAAAAATATAGTCCTTCCGGTTGAGCAATGCTTATAACCTGCATATACATTCACCGGTAAGCCAATAGTCAAGGAAAAGCTGGTAGAAAGTGAGAGAGTGAGCTCAATGTTTCTTTTGTTTAAATCTTTAAGATCTGAGGGCAAAGCCATTTCATTTCTTCCCCTAAACGTTTTAATATTTCAAGAACCGAGGCTGTGCTTCCTTAGGCCATACCAAAATTTTGTCGTAATTATGCCATGCTTTATCTATGAGCTTCCAGAGATTTTCAACCACTTCTTTTTGGGGTAAGAGAGTGCAGTAACCCAAGGCCAAGTCAAGATCCACCATGCGACAATTAAATACCTATCAGAAGAAAGCATCGGAGAACATTCTTTACAATCAAAACGGAATTTGGTTTCTGAAGGCTTGTTACTGAATTTAATTACCACCCTAGGAAAGAATAAGTGTTTCATGAAAAGTTATTTAAAGTAACTCAGTTCTAACTTGTTTGTTTCGTTTTAACATCCTTTATCATTATCATAAATTTAAGGAAACAACTCTAGCAAGTTCTATATGGCATGACAATTCCATCACTTGTCTTCAAACGCCCGGCACCCCCTCCCCCTCCTCACTTTTATCCTCACTGAGAAATCAGAAGCAACCAGAAGAGGGAAAAAAAGAAAAGAGAGAGAGAGAGAGAGACAGCTTACCAAGAACAGATACTCACTTTGTGCAGTAATGTTGTAGCATTTCCCCTGATAAATGGAACAGCTTTCTCTTTCAATTCCATGACAACATGCTTTGATTTAACTAATGTGGCCTCTCCAAACAACTTTTAGAAAAGAATAAAAGAATCTTTAGGTCCATTTCTAGCTATGCATCATTCTGAAAACGTTCCTCAAATATTAAGGAACTCTGAAAATTCATCATCCTACGAAAAATGTGCGGGCATTTAATTTACGATGACTGACCACAACGGGTGGGGCAGGGGAGGCTGGCACTGGGTGGTGGAACTGAGCGGGATGGGCAGACAAAGTTTCGACCTAATGGGGTCACTGGGTTTGGAATAAGACACACCACTCCAACCTAAAACCTCGGGCGACTGAGTTCACTTCCCTCAGTCTGCTTCCTCATTTGCAAAACGGAGACTCTCGGGGTTGTTGTCAAGATGGAGTATGAAAAGTGCACAAGAACCCTGAACTGCACCCGGACCTTAGCAGCTGCTCAACAAATGTTTCTTACATCTGACAAATTATCAGTGTCCTTGCTCCAGAGCCAAACGAGAAAATGCGGACTCCAAATTCCTTTGTTTGGCAGTGCTTTTGTATCTATATCCATCCACAGTGAAAGCATTTGTTCTCCAAACTATACCTTTCCGCTCAGACTGGCATTCATGAAGCTTGATGCAGAGTGCTGAAGACAGGTACCAAATGAACCAACGACAAATCTTAGGGCCAGCTCCCACTGGCTAGATTCTTGAAGGTTCTGGAGCAGGGCAGTGATGGAGTTTATAATAGGTAAAATAAGGTTGTCTCCTGTGAAGTGATAAAAGTATTTTATTTTGGGGCACCTGGGTGGCTCAGTGGGTTAAAGCCTCTGCCTTCGGCTCAGGTCAGGATCTCAGGGTCCTGGGATCGAGCCCCGCATCGGGCTCTCTGCTCAGCAGGGAGCCTGCTTCCTCCTCTCTCTCTGCCTGCCTCTGCCTACTTGTGATCTCTGTCAAAAAATGAATAAAAATCTTAAAAAATAATAATAAAATAAAATTTAAAAAGTATTTTATTTCAGTAGCAGTATTGTAATCCATTCAGATTTTTTTCAAAGGAAAGAAAGATCATATTACTAAAAATAGTTTCCAGGGACAAGCTCCATCTTCAATGCAGATGATGGTCATATATTTTGGTTCTCAAAGTGAGTAAATGAGAGAACTAGCATGGGCTTGATTTAAGCCTGAAAATAAGTACATTTGATTGTAATTTGTCTATTTTGAGATGCCTAAGTCTTTGGCTGAGAAAAACCCACTTCCCTATGGAAAGAGCAAAATTTATGAACAGATACATAAAAGTTACTGTTATAAGCCAAGTGACACACTTTCCTGATCTTCTGGAAGAATAACATTGTAACAGTAATAACTAAGTAACCATCTCAAGAACACTAAGGCAGACTCATATTCACGATTTCAAGGAATTTCCATATTGGTGTATTTACAAAACCATAACACAATAGTGTACATTTCTGATGTCAAATACCTTCATTAACAGAGCAGTATGGTAAACTTGTCGAATCCAAGGGATGTCTCTTGCTTTCTACAAAAGAGAGTAAAGTACGTAACACTAAATAAAACAACTCACTCGTATTCCATGAGATATTTAAATATTGTGCTATTATCAAATAATGTCCTAAGGCAAACTGCCACTTTAAATACAATTTTTAATGTATACGGAAAAATACACAGACGAGTGTACAACCTGAAAAAGTGCACACGTCCACATACCCGCACCCAAACTAAGAAACAAACCTCGCCAGCACTCGGAGCCCCCCGCTGGCTCCCATTCCAGTCACCACCCATCCCCAAGGGTAACCTGACCAGCCACTCCCCTGATATCCAAAGGCATGGCTTCCTTGTCTCCTGTCCTTGCACTTTATGTAAATGAAATCAGACAGTAGGCCTTCTTTTGTGTTTGGCTTCTTTTGCTCAGCATCATGCCTGCGAGACTCACCATACTACTGTGTGGAGTTCTACTTTCAAATCTCTGCAGTTTAAACTAGCATAAGGCAGGGGCACCTGGGTGGTTCAGTGGGTTAAAGCCCCTGCCTTCGGCGCAGGTTATGATCCCAGGGACCTGGGATGGAGCCCCATATTGGGCTCTCTGATCAGCAGGGAGCCTGCTTCCCTTCCTCTCTTTGCCTGCCTCTCTGCCTACTTGTGATCTGTCAAATAAATAAATAAAATCTTAAAAAAAAACCAACAAATAAACTTGCATAAGGCAGAAATACATGGAAAACAACAACATAAATGACATTTACCAGCGAGAGGCACAAGCGATGCAATCAATTCATAAATAACCGGGAGCACCATCTGGGACTCAAGGACTATTCCATCTTCACTGAAGAAGTCACTGTAAGACCACTCTTCGTAGGGATCTTTGTGAGTTCCGAAGGAAGTCTGAACACCAAACCACATGGAGATGACACAAGTAAACACACTCCAAAACACAACTGCCACCTCCACCAGGCAGAACCCAGGAGCAGGTGTATTAGAGTGAAACGCAGTTTTGAGGGTCAAAACCAACCGTGGAGTCTGTTTCTTCAGGTCTGTGGCTTACAATAACACCATTTTAAATTAAATTGCTTAAAAAAAGAAATTGCTGGGGTGCCTGGATGGCTCAGTGTGTTAGGCCTCTGCCTTCAGCTCAGGTCATGATCTCAGGGTCCTCGGACTGAGCCCCGCATCAGGCTCTCTCCTCAGCGGGGAGCCTGCTTTCCCTCCCTTCTCTCTCTGCCTGCCTCTCTGCCTACTTGTGATCTCTGTCTGTCAAATAAATAAATAAAGTCTTTAAAAAAATAAAAAAAAAGAAATTCAAAAGCAATTACCTTCATTAGAATTCCACAGTCATCCATTTGGCACTGTCTGGAAAGCTCTACTGCCGTTAAGGTATATTTACATAGTTCTAAAGCATCTAGTAAAAAATCTGAAAGAAAATGGGGAAAAATCATTATACAAATATTTCATGTGCTTGGGATAATGAAAACTATCTTCCAAAAAAAGAAAAGAAAAGAAAAAGAAAACAATCTTCCAGTAACTACCATTCAAAATTCAGAAGAAGGCCACAAGGCAGAGAGAAAAGTTTCCATAAACCTCTGACTACTGTAAAGAATGCAGTTCAAGTTTTTTCTTAAGCTCAGTTGAGAAGATAGATCATAGATGGAGAGGTAAGAGATTTCACAATCCCATTAAAGTAAGTATCAAGAGTCAGAAATGACATTGTTAATATCTGTAAATATTTCCAAACAGTAATCCCCATAGAGGATTGTTTATAACTGGCTCTTTGTAAAATGGAGACTTTGATCTTCTGTCCTTATGTCAATGTCCAATGGTACAGAGACAGTATGTGGGAGACGAGTATGAAACAAAACTATGTATATTATAAATCTTGTCACCTGGGCTGCAGATGGTGGCAGCTTGGCAAGCTAGAACATGTATTTCAGAAGGAAGATTGAGGCCAACAGGTGTTGCCATCGGAACATCGTTAGCCAACATGTGACAAAGCTTCTGACATGTCAGAAATAGCAATTTTCCGGTGTCCACGTTGCAGTGATACCTAAATAAGTCTCTGGAAGAAAGGATGTGTTGGGAGTTAGAGCGTGCAGAGCAAAAGCAAATGCATTTGCCATTCTTGGGTTAATATATGACCACCACCATCATTTAAAATGTCTTTATGCAGTATTCATGGTATCTAATGTGCTTCGTCTTCAAACTTCCAGAGTGCAAAGGCAACCTAAATCCCATAGTTAGCTTACCCAACGACTCTGTGTTAGTTCCTTGCCTTCTATGCTACGACTTTCTTCTTTTTTTAAAGGAGGGAGAGAGAGAATGAGGGGGAGTGGAGGGGTAGAGGGAGAATCTCCACACCCAGTGTGGAGCCTGATTCGGGGCTCGATCTCACAACCCTGTGATCTTGACCTGAGACAAAATGAAGACTTGGGACGCTTGATTGACTGACCCACCCCGGCGCCCCTGTGCTACCACTCGGGGTCCAAACTAGGCTCTGAGACTGAGAAACCAAGAATGACTTCCATGGAAATGAAAATGTCACTGGCCTGATCCCACCACCACAGAAGTCACAGAAGCAAGTGTTCCTTTCAGACAAGCTGTGCTCGTGCACGTTGGGACTCACCTGCACCTGGCCAGCGCTGCTTCCACATTCCCGCGGTTTAAGGCTCTCCAGGTCAGCTCAGCCTCCCGCTCCTGTGCAGACACCTGCAGCGCCAGTGCCTGTCTGTGCAGCTTGGACTCAGTGCTGAGGCTCCTGCCCTCACGGGCTGCAGGCTCCGCGGTACCCCGGGATTTATGCTGGGTCTGTGTGACTTCATGGGCCCTGATGTACTGTTCCCGGAGCTCTGCGACCAGGGCACTGTTGCTGTAATCTCCAAAGGACAGGAAGACCTCGAAGTTCTCCTAGCAAGGCAAGCAGGACAGCGCACATCTGTTTACTTCATGTTGTTAAAAACCACTGGCAAGGCTCAAACCTCGCCTTATTTCTTCCTCAAAGACTATTCTTGTAAATTAAATATTTGAGACTTCATATTTCAAATTATGAAAGTCATAGTATTAGAAATGGTTTGGAAAATAGGAAAAGCCATCTTAACTCAGGATTCTCTCAGTGTCAGCGCTATTGACACCATTTCTCAGTGTCAGATCATTCTCTGTCGTGGGGGAGCCCAGACTAGCAGGAGGGACAGATTAAGTATAAGATTTGGGTGATTCCATGCTGGTGGCTCGAAGAACCCAGCTTTGTTCTCTTCTGTAATAACTCCCGGTCGGCCGCTAATTCCAGACCTAGAATTTATTTTTTTGACCCAATTAAAAAAATCCCAGAGGCCCATGGAAGGATACCAAGAAGTAGCAACAGTAAATCAGACCTTCTTTTTTTTAAAAAGTAATTTCTAAGCTTCATGTGGGGCTCAAACTCACCACCCTGAAATCAAGAGTCACATGCTCTTCTGATGAACCATGGCCTCTAGACCTTCTGTTTTGATGCCACACTTCAGAGCAAGGTTTCTCAGTCTTGCCAGATCATTCTTTGTTGTGGGGGCTGCCTGTACATTGTAGCAGTGTCCCTGGTCGCTAGCCACTGGACGCCACCAGTACCCTCCTTGCACTACTTGTGACAATCAAAAATATCTTCAGATACTGTCCCCTGGGCACAAACACACCTGAGTTGAGAAATGGTTAACCTAATAAACAGTGACCATTTGGTATTTCCTGAGTGTCTTTTCACCAGCATTTTGTGGCTGTGTGGGTAATTTCACGTATTATCTTCTGCAGTTAACTCTATGGCATTTCCCCTCTCTTCACTACATAGATTCCATAAATAATATTATTATTTTTTAAAGATTTACTTAAGAGAGAGCCTGGGTGGCTCAGTCAGTTAAAAATTTATTTGAGAGAGAGAGAGGATGTATGAGCCGGGGGAGTGGGGGCAGAGGGAGGGAAGCAGTCGGGCTCGATCCCATGACCCTGAGATCAGGACTTGAGCCGAAATCAAGAGTTGGTTGCTTAACCGACTGAGCTACCCAGGCCCCTCACCACAAATACTATTTCTGATGGTTGTATAACTTGATCTATGGTGCAGTCAATATTTATAAAATGTAAAATTTTGAAACTGATGTTTTCCCCAAAATGTTAGTGATCTTTCCCAAAGGGGATGCGTCATGTAGAAATACTCACAGAAGTAAATACTTATTCATAGAAATAAATATAGTATTTCCTATATTTACTACAGATAAGATTTGTTATATGTCGCAGCTCCTGTCTTACTAAGAACCACAGAAATGTTTCTGCTTATATAACCATAGACTATCTCTGGAAAAATACACAAGAAACTGGTGCCGGTGGTGGCACTTAATGTGGGAAACTGAATAGCTGGGAGTGTCAAGACAGAAGGAAGACCTGTTTTGCACTATATATTCTTTTTTTTTTTTAAGGTTTTATTTATTTATTTGACAGAGAGAGAGATCACAGGCAGGCAGAGAGGCAGGCAGAGAGAGAGGAAGAGAAGCAGGCCCCCCGCTGAGCAGAGAGCCCGATATGGGGCTCGATCCCAGGACCCTGAGATCATGACCTGAGCCAAAGGCAGAGGCTCAACCCACTGAGCCACCCAGGTGCCCCCAAACGTTTTTTTTTTTTTAATCAAAGAATTAATTCCTTATTGTTTACAACATGCAGTGCAGAATTTTAGTAAGTTTATTTTTTATTGTGGTAAAATACACATAACATAAAACCTACCATTTTAACCATTTTTAAAAACCTTTTGAATTATGTATCATCCATGAATAATCTAGTCAAAGATAAACATAGAAGTGATTAAACCAAGAACTTTCTCTTTTTTCTTTTCTTTTTTTTTTTTTTTAGAAGATTTTATTTATTTGACAAAGAAAGAGAGAGAGAGAGCATAAGCAGGGGAGCAGCCGGCAGAGGGAGAAGGAGAAGCAGGCTCCCTGCAGAGCAGGGGGAGGCTGATGTGGGACTCAATCCCAGGACCCCGGGATCATGACCTGAGCCGAAGGCAGTCGTTTAACTGACTAAGCCACCCAGGCACCTGGTTTTCTTTTTTTCAACGTGCATCTTTTCCCAAAGGAACGCAGCTTCTGTGTAGAGTCAATATATTTCATGATTTTTAAAGGATATATATTTTTTTTTATTTCCAGTGATCTCACTTTAACTGTTTACTGCTGCTGAGATAGCGCCAAATAGACTAAGCAAGAGTACTGGGGTCAGACAGGTGGGGTTTGAGTAGTGGTTCCGGTGTCTCGCTCACCATACTCACTGTAGCACTACTCACAACAGCCAAAAAGGAGAAACAACCCAAGGGTCCATCAGCAGGGGAATAAACATGGTCCATCCTTACAGTGGAACATGCAGCCATAAAAAGGAACGATGCACTGAAATCTGCTACATTGGGGATAAACCCTGCAAACATCGTGCTGCCTGAAAGAGGCCAGACATGACAGGATAAATATTGTATGCCTCTACTTATACTGGAAATACACAGAACAGGCAAATTCAGAGACAGAAGGTAGATCAGAGGTTACCAGGGGCTAGAAGGAAAAGGGAGTGGGGAGCTGCTGCTTAATGGGTAAAAATGGATAAAATGAATGAAAAGGAGAGTTTCTGCTGAAGGTGATGAAAAGCAGATAGAGTTGAAGGTCATATCACACTGCGAATGTAATTAATGTCACTGAACTATATATTGAAAAATGGCTAAAATGGCAAATTTTACATTGTTACCACAATTATGAAAACTTAATAATATGCCCAAACCAGTGATTATACACTTTGTTTCATGGAAGTGGGATTTTTTTTTTTTTAATTTGATAGAGCAGAGTGAGAGCATGAGCTATGGGGAGAGCAGAGGGAGGAGGAGAAGCAGGCTCTCCACTGAGCAAGGAGCCCAATGGGGATTTGATCCCAGGCCCCTGGGATCATGACCTGAGCCGAAGGCAGACACTTAATTGAATGAGCCACCCAGGTGCCCTGAATTATACACTTTAAATGGATGAATAGTGTGGTATATCAATTATATCTCCATAAGGCTGTTTTTTA
>ML101015.1:20526-34696 GCA_003697995.1 Taxidea taxus jeffersonii
ATGAATAGTGTGGTATATCAATTATATCTCCATAAGGCTGTTTTTTAAATGACAGAGACAGAGAAAAGGATAACCATTATGCTGTATTTAAAGTTCCTGAAGGCTAGGGGCACCTGGGTGGCTCAGTGGGTTAAAGCCTCTGCCTTTGGCTCAGGTCATGATCCCAGAGTCCTGGGTTCGAGCCCCACGTCGGGCTCTCTGCTTGGCGGGAAGCCGGCGCCCCTTCCTTTCCCTCTGCCCCCTCTCTGCCTACTTGCAATCTCTGTCTGTCAAATAAATAAATAAACAAATCTAAAAAAAAATTTAAGAAAATAAAATTCCTGAAGGCTAGTACAGAAAATTTTAAGGACAGACTAATCATTTATGTCAAATTCACCGATTAGTAATGTAATTAGTAAAGTAATAATGTTCAATATACCAACATCTTTACCTGTAAGCTGGCAACAACTTTAAATAGTTTCAGGATTTCTTCACATTCATCCTTCTTCTGTAGATTGTCTGTAATTAAAGTTTTTAAAGTTATAGCAGATATCCAAATTCCCATACTGTCAGAATTTTTTTAAAAGCTAAAATTTTAGTTGGCTATGGTTTTCTTATCTCAAGTCTTTTCAGAAGCTAAGGTAACAGAATTTAAGTACAAAAAGAAATCTAATTATTCTATCTGAAGGTAGAAAAGAGAAATTTATGGGGAATACAGAGAAATGACAATTTTTCTGAAATAAATTGTAGCTTTTTTCTCCAGGAGCGTTTCTTTGTTAATGTTTTACTTAAGTTCAAGTTTAAATAGGTTTTTGCCTGATCATGACCAAATGATAAGTGAGAAATATGAGCAATAAGGACAAGGCACTGAAGAAATCTAGTCTAGCCTTAAACAGCTTATTGAAGCATGAAAGCTGATAAGCTGATTTTAGATGCTTCTGTCTCAACACTGGCGATCAAAATACTAAAGCAAGGAAGACTTTTCATGAGGAAAAATGAGTGGGATCAATGGAGATAAATGAAGCCAGAAAAACCAGGGATAAGGGCGAGGCCTATCACTGATGCTACTTTCTGAAAAGGGCAAGCTTCAGAACAAAACAGAGATGAGGGCAGAGAGGTACAATCTACCTTTCTGGATGTCACACAGTATTTTAAGAATGTCTACGGATGTCTTCGCTACGGACATTCTCCAGGCCTTGTCCTGAAAAGAAAAATAGAAAATGAAATCTACTTCCTTCATTTACCACTTAGTATACATACAGACAAATATATAAATGCCACAAAATCAGAAAAAAACAGTAAAAAATGTGGAAAAAATGGGAAATCCATGTTAGAGGAAGTCAGGCAGCTGAGAAATGGATCATAACTGAATCACACAGAATATAAACACGGAAAACACATGAGCGCTTGGATATATGATTTAGAAATACCAAGAATACACAAATTCCACAAATCACATTTTGGCTACACTATAATTAACCATCATTCCAGTTTCACTTTTTTTTTTTTTTAGATTTTTAAAATTTATTTGACAGACAGATCACAAGTAGGCAGAGAGGCAGGCAGAGAGAGAGGGGAAAGCAGGCTCCCCACTGAGCAGAGAGCCTGATGTGGGACTCGATCCCAGGACCCTGAGATCATGACCTGAGCTGAAGGCAGCGGCTTAACCCACTGAGCCACCCACGCACCCCAGTTTCACTTTTTTAATAGTTTTTTTTATTATTTGACAAAACGTTAGGCAAAGTTCTCTAGAAGTCAAAAAGAACTGACATTGTTTAAGCTCAGAGAAAGTCTTAAGAAATAATCATTATTTTGAAGACCAACAAGATTAAAACAAACAAAAAGACAAAAAAATCAAAGAAGGAAAAGCTTTAAAAATGTGGCATACTTGAAATGCTTACAAAGTGTTAGGTCCAGGGACGCCTGGGTGGCTCAGTTGGTTAAGCGGCTGCCTTCGGCTCAGGTCATGATCCCAGCATCCTGGGATCGAGTCCCACATTGGGCTCCTTGCTCAGCAGGGAGCCTGCTCCTCCCTCTGCCTCTGCCTGCCTCTCTGTCTGCCTGTGCTCTCTCTCTCTCTCTAACTAATAAATAAATAAAATCTTAAAAAAAAAAATTAAAAAAAAAAAAAAAGTGTTAGGTCCACACCAAGTACTCCAACACTTCCACTACGGGGTAGTCTAAGCTGGTGGTTCAGAATACAGACTCTGGTATCATAGTTTGAGTTGAGGTTCTGCCACTTTCTAATAAGCTTGCAAAAGTTACTTATTTCAAAATGTTAGTTTTTTTTTTTTCTTATTTATTAATTTGAAAGAAAGAGAGTACAAGCAGGGAGGAAGGGGCAGAGGGAGAAGCGGACTTCCCGCTGAGCAGAGAGCCCAATGCAGGGCTTGACCCCAGGACCCTGGGATCATGATCTGCGCCGAAGGCAGATGCTCAACCGACAACCGACTGAGCCACCCAGGCGCCCTTAAAATGTCAGTTTCTGCATTTAATCTATAAGGAGCTGAGAACAGGAACGATCTCACAACTTCGTAGACAATTCATCTAAAGTATTTAACCTAAGGTCTCCAGCACAGTAAGAACATAATAAATACTAGATGCCAAAATAACCAAACTAATTTCCCTGGAGGTAAAAAATTACTGAGATGGACTGCTGGGAGAGGTTGGGGGATAACTATCTCAAAGGATTAAAAAAAAAAATGCCAACTATCCTGAATAAATTAGGCATTTGGTTCCTCACCTCTCTAAAGAAGAGAACTGACGCTCTTGAAACTTTCCAGGTTTCAATGTTCTAAGATTCCTCAGATTTCCATGCATTCTGCGGCTGACTTGACTTATTTATTTATTTATTTTTAAAAAGATTTTATTTATTTATTTGTTAGAGAGAGAGAGAGAGAGCGAGCACAGGCAGAGAGAGGCAGGCAGAGGCAGAGGGAGAAGCAGGCTCCCTGCTGAGCAAGGAGCCCGATGTGGGGCTCGATCCCAGGACGCTGGGATCATGACCTGAGCCGAAGGCAGCCGCTCAACCAACTGAGCCACCCAGGAGTCCCTGACATGACTTTTTAAAACTTCCTTACTTGAGAGAGAGAAGCGTGAGTGAGTTGGGGGTGGGGCAGAGGTAGAGAATCTTCGAGCAGACTCCCCACTGAGCTTGGAGCCTGATGTGGGGCTCAGTCTCATGATCCATGAGATCATGACCTGAGCTAAAACCAAGAGTTGGATGCTTAATCGACTGGGTGTGGCTGATGCCATTATTTGACAGTAATGACTATGGCCTATGTAACACAAAACATGTTTATATTGCAAAGGTTTATGGAAAACCCTTTGTGTACAACATCTACTTCAATTAATCCTTTTGGTTTGTAGATCCCAGATTATTCAGTGAGGGCTCAAGCCGTTGCCCCAAAATACCCATATGTGGTTCTTTTCTATGCAGCAAATTTACACAAGGAGTTTCACATCAGGATGTTCTAGCAGTGAGAAGAAGAGATATTCCTATCTGCTTATCTATCCCGTTGATTACTATCCATAAATACTGGATTTATCTGTATTTAGTGAAAATCTCACCTCTTTAGAATCATCTGGTTCTTCTTGTAATGCCAACCGTGCCCATATGATTACCCGTTCTGCAGTTTTCTCAACTTCAGCAGGAGGCAAAGACCTCAATAGAAGGACACAGTCTTCACCCTATAAACAGAGTTTCAAAGGAAGAAAAAACAGCTGGTACTTGTAAAGGACAGTTTAGACTTACCTCTTGCTTTTTTTCTAAAAAAAAAAAAAAAAAGTGAAAAAATAGAATATGGTCTAATATTTTAAAAAAGCTGGTAACTCTGGTTTTGATGACAGCAAACAAAAAAAATAAATTCAAATACACCCCTTTGTATTTTATAATTCTTTTTTTAATTTTTTAAAAAAGATTTTATTTATTTATTTGACAGACAGAGATCACAAGTAGGCAGAGAGGCAGGCAGAGAGAGAGGAGGAAGCAGGCTCCCCGCCGAGCAGAGAGCCTGATGTGGGGCTTGATCCCAGACCTGAGCCGAAGGCAGAGGCTTTAACCCACTGAGCCACCCAAGCGCCCCTATATTTTATAATTCTTAACTATGCTCATGGTTATAGAATTATATCAAAATAAAGACATTTAAAATATAAAAAGAAAATGCATGCCCTATTCTGGAATCAAAGGGTCCTACAGTGTACAAAAAACACGAGTCTATGTTTCATAAACACCAAAGAATATGAAAGCCCAATAGCTAGTCATAAAATACTTTTAAAAAGCCTACAGATATGGGGGTGCCTGGGTAGCTCAGTCATTAGGTGTCTGCTTTTAGCTCAGATCATGATCCCAGGGTTCTGGGATCCAGCCCGCATTGGGCAACCTGCTTTGTGGGAAGCCTGCTTCTCCCTCTCCCCCTGCTTCTGTTCCCTCTCTCACTATGTGTCTGTCAAATAAATAAATAAAATCTTAAAAAAAAACAAAAAAAAAACCCCTACAGATATGAAGAATATGGCCAATCTAACATCTTAATATTTTCATCCTGGTATAACTTTTTTTTTTTCTTTAAGATTTTATTTGTTTAGGGACACCTGGGTGGCTCACTTGGTTAAGCGGCTGCCTTCGGCTCATTTCATGATCCCAGCGTCCTGGGATGAGTCCCACATCAGGCTCCTTGCTCAGCAGGAAGCCTGCTTCTCCCTCTGCCTCTGCCTGCCACTCTGTCTGCCTGTACTTGCTCCCGCTCTCCCTCCAATAAATGAATAAATAAAATCTTAAAAAAAAAAAAGATTTTATTTGTTTATTTGAGAGAGAGTGAGTGAGAGAGAGAGAGCATAAGCAGTGGGAGAGGGGGAAGCAGGTTCCCACTGAGCAGGGAGCCTGATGCGGAGCTTGATCCCAGGATCCTGGGATCAATGACCTGAGCCAAAGATGATGCTTAACTGACTGAGCCACCCAGGTACCCCTTGGTATAACTTTCTTTTGTGATAATCTATTCAGATAATTTGAGTGATTTGAGCTTTTACAGATTTACTTAACAAAGAAACCTAAGAAAGGACAATACAGAACTTTCATACCTGTTCTCTATCAATCAGGTCAATAATCCTTAGACTGTAAATTTCATCCTCGGGCAACATATATGCTTGAGCCACCTTCAAAGCATCTTCTAAGGAAGATGGGACATCTTGCTTGAGAATGTATCTGACAACCCTCTGAAGCAGAGACAATATATACATTTTTCATTATGAAATCTCAGAGAACTCAGAAGTCCTTTGTTCATAAAGGCAAAGTACTCATCAAATTAAAATCAAGCAACAAAAAGACGAAGCTGTGTGAAAAATTAAAACACGATTTATATTCTGAATTTTATGATAGTCTTCTCTACCTCACCCCCCGCCCTGGTTTTTTGGGGTATGTGACAAATAAACCCTGCGTATATTTAAGGTGTACAACGTGATGATTTGATAGACTCCTTTAGCTTCTTAATGTCCTTATTTGTTATCTTTACTATCCCAATAAACAAGTGAATACCCAATTTTTAAAACAAGATTTATTATTTTTAATGTTTTATTTATTTAATTAAGTAACCTCTGCATCCAATGTAGGGCTTGAACTCATGATCCCAAGATCAAGAGTTGCACACTCCATCTGCTGAGCTAGCCAGGCTCCCCTGAACATCCTATTCACACTCTATCCTACAAGAGTAAAGTAGTGGAGAGCTTAGCTCTGTTAGGTTTTAAGACGAAGTCCTCATTAGTGTTCCCAAGCTGCCCTCAGAATGGACCAGCGAGCTTCAGGACCCTTGAACTACTGTACTCACCATGATTTCCTTGTTTAAGAGATTCACCTCCCTTACTCCGTAGCCGCGTAGAAGTTTTTTCATCTCCATTAGTTTGTAACTTTCCTGTAATAATTTGACTCTGAAAGGAAATTTGTTCATCTTTTTTAAATGATTTTTTAAAAGATTTCATTTATTCATTTCTTTGAGAGAGGGAGAGAGTGAGGCAAGCTAGCATAAGAGGGTGGGGCGATGGGAAGGGCAGAGGGAGAGGGACAAGCAGACTATGCGCTGACCTCAGAGCCCAACGTGGGGCTCGATCCTGGGACCCTGAGATCATGACCTGAGCTGAAATCAAAAGTCAGACGCTCAACTGACGGAGCCACCCAGGCGCCCAAGAAATTTGTTGATATTAACATGGATTGTCTTTTTTTTTTAATGAAATACTAAGGGACACAGTAAAGGACATAAAACGTAAATGAATGTCAAGGGGAAACAGGAGGCTTAGCCAACACCAACAGCATGATCTGTGAGGCTGCCATCTTACTTGGGATGGTCCATTTCTAGGTGCTGTCTCACCAGCTGCTCCACTGCTGCGCTCCAGGGAACCACCGCCGCGTACATTATCTTAAGCACAGCGTCGAATATGAGCTATGAAGACACACAGACACTGACCGTGCAGAAGAGCCCTCGGATTCACGTTTCATGGAAATTAAGGACACTGCCTCATCTATAGCAGCAGAGGTCTTACATCTACAGTGTAGATGCTCAGACTATCTCCTCTGACTGCAAACGTATATGTTCCTTCTGATTCTCACACATCACGAGCAATTTCATTATTTAGAAAAACTCAGAAAAATATTTTCTCTGCTGAAAGTGAAGTCACATAGCTCTATTCCTTTCAACAGTCTCTAGTCTCTGTGTTTAAAAATATTTTTCATGACTTTATTCACAGTTTATAATGGTGACCAGTAACAGTGGGAAGTCACAATAAAAGTGTGTTATAACAGATTTAAAAAATGTGTCCGTGTTTGTATAATCATAGAAAAGCCTAGAAATACATGCACCCAATTATCCATGGTAGTTCTTCTGGGGATGGGAATGAGAAAATTTTTATTTCTTATTTTCTATAGTGAAAGAAAATGGAATTATGGGTGGTTTTTATTTATTTTTATTCTTTTTCCAAACTTCATAAATTCTTCTTAACAAATATGCACTGCCTTTGTGATCAGAGAGAAAGTTTTCAGAAAAGATGCAATGCTCAAAGGAAAATCTACATGGTCACTATCTACTTACATCTGTGTCCGATAAGCATCCTATGACCGCCATGGCTTTTGCTTCCCATGCGGTTTCAAAGAGTGATGTGGACTTCGAGCTACATCTCTTCAATAAATCCTAAAAGGGGATAAACACATATTTTTAAAATTTGAAACTCTCACTAAAAAAAAAAAAAAAAAAGTTAAAAACACATATAGATATAGAAAGCTTTTATAGATGTGAAAACAAAAACAAAAACAAAAACGACTTAGCCATGAATGTGAAACAATGCTCAAAAAACAAAATTGCCAAGGCCTTGGCCTTTCGTTTTATATGGACAAGGAAACTTAAGAAGGAAATATTCCTGAAGAATCTACAAATGAGATAACTGCAGCTTACTAATGTGTGAAAACACTTGCTCACATTATTGAGCTCATGCTCCTTTTATTTCACAATAAGTATTTGGAGAAAGTCCTAATATTATCCCATTCTGCCCAAGGTCACCAGTGAGTCAGTATACCACATTAACCAATACAATCTGCTGCATAAATCCCGATGGTAAAGCATGACATTCCCTATAGGGTTAGATGTTTAAACAGTGACACACATAGACGTAAGGGGAAAAGACTAGAGGTAAAGAAGTTACCTCTATGTAGAGCAGAAGAAGTTCCTCCTCTTGTAAGCCATGTTCCCGCATGTAAACTCTTATAAACTTCTCTAAGACAGAAGGAATCAGCTCTGGGGCTAACACTTTATCAAACATGCGGAACACAATGGTGGTTGTAGTCTCCTGGGTGCCAAGAGAAAGGCGGCAGAGATGCAAGTTCTAGTCATGGTGATTAAAAAATAACACTTCCAATAAATCTAGGTCTTTACCTTTTCGAAATCAGAGAGGGCCAGTTTGCAGTTGTATTTCCTATGCAATGTGATCAACTCCTGCAAGTTATTTACCAACGTCCTTAGCTGACATACTTCCTCCGTGTTTTGATAATCCTTCTAAAAACAGGAAGTGTGAGAGGGGAAATACACAAAAAAATCAGAATTATTTCAGATAAAATAAAAAATGACCATGATTATGTACATAAGAGGAAATCTGCACCTAGTGCCTGCCTTTAAGTTTTATGGAATTTTAACTCATTAACTAGTGCAGATTTACAGATTAAAATCCAACAGAAATCTAAAGGCAATTTTCTTTCTCAACAAACAAACAGATAGAAAAACTTCAATGTTAGGGGTGCCTGGATGGCTTAGTCAGTTAAGCCTCTGACTCTTGATTTCAGCTTAGGTCATGATCTCAGGGTCCTGGTGGGATCACGCCCTAGTTGGGCTCTGCATTCAGTGGGGAGTCTGTTTGAGGATTCTCTCCCTCTCCCCCTGCTTGTGCTCTCTAAAATAAATAAATCAATCTCCACACACCCGGTGTGGAGCCTGACGCAGGACTCAGTCTCGTGACCCTGAGACCACACCCTGAGCCCAAATCAAGATTTGGACATCCAACCGACTGAGCCACACAGGCTGCCCTAAGATTTTATTTTTTAAGTAATCTTTACACTTAATGCAGGGGTTGAATTTACACTGTGAGATCAAGAGTCTCACTCTCCACCAAGTTATCCAGGTACCCCTGAACGTTAGTGTAATATTTTATGCTTATGTACATAAACATCATTTAGATGGCCCTCAATGTCCCATCTGTATAGATCAAGAAATAAAGATCAGATATAAAGCTGTTAACATTTCATAAACTTATATGCAAGAAACAATTTTCAATATTGATAAAGACAATTAACAGGGAAAAGACATAGTAGTGGTTTTTTATTTTTTTAAAAAAAGATTTTATTTATTTATTTGACAGCACAAGCAAGGGGAACAAAGGCAGAGGGAGAAGCAGGGCTCCTGTCAAGCAAGGAGCTGGACATGGTACTCGATCCCAGGACTCTAGGATCACGACCTAAGCTGAAGGCAGATGCTTAATCAACTGAGTGACCCAAGCATCCCAGGACAGGTAGTGTTTTTTTTTTTTTTTTAAGATTTTATTTATTTACTTGACAGAGATCACAAGTAGGCAGAGAGGCAGGCAGAGAGAGAGGAAGGGAAGCAGGCTCCTTGCTGAGCAGAGAGCTGGATGCGGGGCTCGATCCCAGGACCCTGAGATCATGACCTGAGCCGAAGGCAGAGGCTTTAACCCACTGAGCCACCCAGGTGCCCCCAGGTAGTGTTTTATAGCAAGAAGAAAAACTCTTCTATGGAAAAATGTATTATAATGATCAATATATACTAATTATATATATCAATATACTAGTTGAAACATATACCAAAAAATTCCTGTTTAATATGTAATAGTATGTAACCAGTAAGTACAATTATTAGCAAGAATCTCCTACATCTGGGGCGCCTGGGTGGCTCAGTCATTAGGCGTCTGTCTGCCTTCAGCTTAGGTCATGATCCCAGGATCCTGGGATCGAGCCCTGCATTGGGCTCCCTGCTCAATGGGAAGCCTGCTTCTTCCTCTCCCACTCCCCCTGCTTGTGTTCCCTCTCTCGCTGTCTGTCAAATGATTAAATAAAATCTTAAAGAGAAAAAAAAAAAGAATCTGCTATATCAGAAAGCAGAAGGAGGGGCGCCTGGGTGGCTCAGTGGGTTAAGCCTCTGCCTTTGGCTCAGGTCATGATCCCAGGGTCCTGGGATGGAGCCCTGCATCGGGCTCTCTGCTCATCAGGGAACCTGCTTCCCCTTCTCTCTCTGCCTGCCTCTCTGCCTACTTGTGATCTCTATCTCTGTCAAATAAATAAATAAAATCTTAAAAAAAAAAAAAGAAAGAAAGCAGAAGGAAATTTATTATTTATTTTTAGGCTCCAGAAATTTAAGGAATAGGTGCAATTTTATAATGTATATTATCATATATAAGGTTTACCTTCTGATACTTAAGTCCTTAATACTTCGGAGTTGAGATCATACCGGGATGTCTCACATATTAATTTATAAACTAATTTATGGTACCCCAACGGACTTTTTTAAAATACAAGAATATACTTTCCTTTTTTTTCAATATAATGAATGCTTTCTAGCTTTTAGAAACTTCAAGGCAAAAAGAAATTAATTTAAGAAATTTAGAAGTCAAATACTAAATTTAGTTCATGAATCTCAAATTAACATCAAATGTAACAGCAGTGTTCTTGAGCTTAGTAACCTTTCTAGCACTGCTATTTTTTTTCAGTCAAAAAAGGTCCCAGCATTTTTTTCTTAAATTTGATCTTTAAAAAAATTCACTAGTTCTTAAGCCGTAATGGCTATTGGAATGCCTAAGCACTGCAATCAGAACTGGGAGTGGTTTGCTGGTTTAAATAAGATATTGAAAACTAATCCGAAAGCATTATTAAGTTTCATTCCTTTAAAGGACTGTGAACTGCTGTCAATGCAGAAAATAGTATGTTTATATATGGTTTCCTGTTTGGTTGGTGAATTTTAGACGTACACAATAAAAGAACACACAAACAGAAAATGTAAGAAGTAGATGGATCTCTTAGTACATGTACACAAATTCTTTAACATAAACTGAATGCTTTATTACTGAAAATTCATTTTCTGTATCATACCAAGGAAATCCAATGCCAACAGGACACCAATGCCAACTCATCTGGTTTTTCTGCTGTAAAAAATACCTCTGCCAGTTGAAGTCCATTTTCTGGCCAGTTTGCCTTTAAAGAGGAACACAGACCATTAAAAGCGATGTTGTACGCTACTGGGAATGTTTGAAATGTCTTTCCAGTGCTAATTATACTGGTATTACCTTATCAGTTAATTCAAGGTTCCTGGCTGCTTGCTCCAACCATTTTGCAAGAATTTTCTGAAACAGACATATCATTTAAAAATAAAAGTCAGTAGATAATCAAGGAAATAATTTAAAACCCCCATGATAATCTTTCAACAAAGACACTGAGCTACCTGGCCTTACCGCCCTTTACTCAGCAGTGATATAAGGCAAAGGCTAGACCTGAATGACCCAGAGTAGAAATACCAAAGGCAACTCACCTGCCCTTCAGGTACAGCCCTTCTCACAAATGGGATCACATCATTTTTAAGCCACGGGCAAAGCTTTTGCAAAGACACTGGTGTAGAAATTGAGTTGAGCAAGTTCTCAAGCATTTTCACATCAAATCTGCTTTCAAAATTTGCCTAAATTATACAGAGTGAGAAATTAGGATCTATAGGATGGGTTTAAAATGACAGCCTCCCAAAATGGAAAGACTTGTTAGGAAGTCATTTTAGGAAATATTTTACTGTCTTAATTACGAGCACTAAGGGTGATTTACTCTATACTGATGAGTCGTTGGCAGCTACGAATCCCATGAACTCTCACGGCAACAAGGACCAACTAATAAATTAGGGGGCAATGGAACTGGCGGAGGAAGGAAAACTTAATATGAGGTGATAGTGCAAATACAAACAAGCCATGTATCCATGAATGACATCACACCAAGATGCCACTTTTTGGACCTCACGATATCGGCCATCATGAATTGGAGCAGAGCTGTTAATGCACAATCCTTTACGCAGTCTGAACTGTAACCAGAACAACTTTACCAGCAGTACTTAAGAAAACCCATTGGGATGCCTGGGTGGCTCAGTTGGTTGGGCGGCTACCTTTGGCTCAGGTCATGATCCCAGCGTCCTGGGATCGAGTCCTGCATCAGGCTCCTTGCTTGGCAGGGAGCCTGCTTCTCCCTCTGCCTACCACTCTGTCTGCCTGTGCTCGCTCTCTCTGACAAATAAATTAAAAAAAAAAAAAAAAAAAAGAAAGAAAGCCCATCAATAAATCATTCAATAACACGTTGCTTTCTTCTTCTTTTTTTTTTTTAAGATTTTAAAGATTCTATTTTATTATTTATTTGACAGAGATCACAAGTAGGCAGAGAGACAGTCGGGGGTGGGGAAAGCAGGCTCCCCGCTGCACAGAGAGCCCGATATGGGGCTTGATCCCAGGACCCTGAGATCATGACCTGAGCTGAAGGCAGACGCCTAACCTACTGAGCCACCCAGGTGGCTTTTTTTTTTAAGATTTAATTTTTTTTTTTAAAGATTTTATTTATTCATTTGATAGAGATCACAAGTAGGCAGAGAGGCAGAAAGAGACTGAGGAGAAAGCAGGCTGTCCACAGAGCAGAGAGCCCGATGCGGGGCTCGATCCCACGACTCTGGGATCATGACCTGAGCCGAAGGCAGCGGTCCTAACCCACTGAGCCACCCAGGCGCCCCTTTTTTAAGATTTTAAAGTAATCTCCATGCCCAATGTGGGGCTCGAACCCACAACCCCAAGATCAAGAGTCACATGCTTCACCAACTGAGCCAGCCAGGTGCCCCAAAATGTTGCCTTCTGAGCTAAGTTTAGGAGTTAATTAGACTCTGAATGAGATAAAACATGCTTCTAAAGTAACTTCACCTCTAATTTAATATCATCAGGACAATTTTATCAACATTCCATTTCCCACTCACACCTGACACCCTTCATTCACGTGAAGACAACAGATTGAATCACCTATCCCAGGAGCCATAAAGCCATTAACAACAATATCCAAAACAGATTACCCTATGTCGAAGCCAAAGGTACTGTGCACAAACAAGGTTTCCTTCTCGTAGCTGTAAAAAGACATCTTTAAGGTCATCTTCATTATTCAGAAATTCAATCCAAGAACTACCACTGCAAAGTAAGAGAGGGAAAATGTTAGTAGTTAAAAAATTAAGGTCATAATGTTACAAGTGGATAATACCATTAGACATTTTAACTAGTGGTTCAGTTCCCGCCCCCCACTCAAAGTTAAAAAAAGTTCCAAAGATTATACAGTAAAAAGTGGTTTCCTTCCTATCCCAGACTTGCAGAGCTCCTATCATCCTCCCTGAAAGTCATCTCCTCTTATAGGTCCTTCCTGGGATAATCACATATATACAAGCAATTATTTTAAGGGTTTTTTTGTTTTTTAATTTTATTTATTTGAGAGAGAGAGGCAAAGAAAACAAGCAAGAGCAAGAACCTGGGAAAGCGAAAAGGGGGAAGGAGAAGCAGACTCCCCACTGAGTAGGAAGCCTGATGTGGGGCTCAATCCCAGGACCCTAAGATCATGACCCAAGCTGAAATCAGATACTTAACCAACTGAGCCACCCAGGTGGTCCTAATAAGTTTTTAAAATGAGGGCGCCTGGGTGGCTCAGTGGGTTAAAGCCTCTGCCTTCAGCTCAGGTCGATCTCAGAGTCCTGGGATCAAGCCTCGCATCGGACTCTCTGCTCAGCGGGGGGCCTGCTTCCCTTCCTCTCTCTCTGCCTGCCTCTCTGCCTACTTGTGATATCTCTGTCAAAGAAATAAATAAAATCTTAAAATAAATAAATAAATAAAATGAATGAGGGGTTCCTGGATGGCTTAGTCAGTTAAGTGTCTGACTCTTGATTTTGGCTCAGGTCCTGGGATTGAGCCCTGTGTCAGGCTTTGCACTCAGCGGGGAGTCTGCTTGTCCCTCTCCCTCCCTTTCTCTAAAATAAATAAAATAAAATCTTTAAAATATATATACTTGGGGTGCCTGAGTGGCTCTGTGGGTTAGGCCTCTGCCTTCAGCTCAGGTCATGATCTCAGGGTCCTGGGATTGAGCCCCACATCGGGTTCTCTGCTCAGTTGGGAGCCTGCTTTCTCCTCTCCCTCTGCTTGGCTCTCTGCCTACTTGTGATCTCTGTCTGTCAAATAAATAAATAAAATCTTAAAATGAGGCAAAATTATCTTTATTTGAATAATCAAATAAGATCAGCTGAGACATTATTTTTTTTTTAAAGATTTTTATTTATTTATTTGACAGAGAGAGAGAGCGAGAGATCATAAGTAGGCAGAGAGGCAGACAGAGGCAGAGGGAGAAGCAGGCTCCCTGCTCAGCAGGGAGCCCAATGCTGGGCTCTATCTCAGGACCCTAAGATCATGACCTGAGCTGAAGGCAGAGGCTTAACCCACTGAACCACTCAGGTGCCCAGCAACTGAAACATTATTAAGAATAATAAAGGAGGGGTGCCTGGGTGGCTCAGTGGGTTAAAGCCTCTGCCTTCGGCTCAGGTCATGATCCCAGGGTCCTGGGATCGAGCCCCACATCGGGCTCTCTGCTCAGCAGGGAACCTGCTTCCTCCTA